>BLKR01006220.1:0-23176 GCA_011170035.1 Teleogryllus occipitalis
AAGTCTGTAGGATTAAAGCTTTTTGGATGGTTATGCAGATTCCTTTTGATAATCCTATTTTTGTAAGACCTAAAGCAAATCGGTCTGTCACCACTCCTGTGGCTGAGATGATTATTGGCACTATTTCAACCTTACTCAGTTGCCAAACATGTTGGATTTCTGCTGCCAAATTCTGGTATTTTGAAATCTTCTCCGATTCTGTCTTATTCAGATTTTTTGTCAGTGGACAGCCTACATCTATGATTGTTGCATACTTTTGTATTTTATTGATGACTACTATGTCCGGGCGATTATAATCCACAGTTTAATCAGTGACAATAGGCCTATCCCAGTAGAGTACTATTTCACTATTTTCTATAACCGGTGAAGGTGAATATTTGTAAAATGGTGGAGGGTTCTCAATTAGTCTATAATTTGATGCCAATTGTCTATGGATTATTTTGGCTACTTGATTGTGCCTCCCAAGATATGCAGTGTTGGCAAGAACTGGGCAACCTGCAATCACATGGTCGATGGTCTCATTTGGTTGATTACACATTCTACAGACATCTTTTATACCGCTCTTCAGTATGTGTTTATCATAATTGCGTGTTTTTATTACCCCATCTTGAATTGCTATAATAAATCCTTCAGTTTCAGGAAATAAATATCCCATTTTCAACCACAGGAGAGAAGAGACTTTATCAACTGATGGGTTATTCAAGAGATTAGGATATTTTCCATGAAGGGTTTTGTTCTTCCAATCTATCTGCATGTTACATATCTGGGAAACAATTTCAGTGTTGGTTTCAGTTTTCTGGAGATTTAGAGCTGAATAGTTTGCATCTACAGCAACTACATTCTTCAGTAACACACTATCCGAGGCGTGAAAGTACATTCGCATTTTCTTTTCTTGTGACCTGCACAGATTGAAGATATTAAGCAGGCCTCTACCTCCTTGGTTTCTGGGAAGATAAAGCCTTTCGATAGCGCTCTTGGGATGATGTATTCTGAATTTTGTGAGGGTGGTTCGAGTAATCGTATCCAGTTCCCGAAGGTCTGTGTCTGAGTATTTCAGGATACCAAAGGAATATGTCAATACTGGGACAGCATAGGTGTTAATAGCACTTATTAGATTCCTTGAGTACAATTTTTTGTTCAACTTTGTTATTCTTCAATTGTACCTTTCCTTGAATATCGACTTCATATTTGTGTGGTTCACTCGTCTATTTTGTTGGATGCCAAGGTATTTATAAGTGTCGTTGTACAAAAGCTGTCGAAAATCACAAGTTTCACCAACTACTTCGACCAATTTACCATTTTTTAGGTGTATTTCGGCACATTTATCAAATCCAAAGGACATAGCAATGTCTTCACTAAATACCCGCGTCACATACTTCAGCGCTTTCAGGTGGTTTTGGGTCTCGGCAAACAGTTTAAGATCATCCATAAATAATAAATGGCTGATTCGGGAGGTAGGATCTCTCAGTCGGAGTCTGTACCCTAGACATTCCTTGTTTAGAAGCTGTGATATGGGGTTTATAGCTAAACAAAACCATAGAGGGCTCAGTGAATCGCCTTGAAATATTCCTCGACGAATATCAATCTTAAATGTACAATTCTCCAAAATAATCTCCGTGCACCAGTTTTTCATTAAGGCAGCGAGCAGGTTGACAACCTTTGTATTAATTTTATATATTTTCAAAATGTGTATCAGCCATTCATGAGGTACCGAATGAAATGCCTTTCTATAGTCGATGTAGCACATGCTCAAGTTTCGGCTTTTTACCTCAGCTTGTTTTATGATTACGCTGTCCACAGTCAACTGTTCTTTGCATCCAAAGGTACCGCTGATGCATCCTTTCTGTTCCATGCTGATGATATTGTTCTGATTACAATGCATGTATATCTTTTCGTGTAAAACTGATGTTAATAACTTATATAGTACAGAGAGACATGTTACTGGCCTGTAATTTTTGGGATCTGACTTAGGAACACTTTTGGGTAGTAAGTAAGTAATACCTTGCGTTAAGAATTTTGGGCACTGATCAGGCTTCTGAAGTATCTCATTAAAACTATTTGAAATCAAGTTATGTAGGGAGACAAAACGCTTCAACCAAAAGTTCTGAATTTTGTCAGATCCCGCTGATTTCCAATTTTGGCATTTCTTAAGACTCCCTTCAATATCTTCGGTGGTAATGTGGACTTCAGACATTTCTGGAAGGTTGCCCATATTTTCCTGAAGTTCAGAGAGCCATGATGCATCACGATTGTAGCTTGAAGGGTTGGTCCAGATTTCCTGCCAGTATGACTTGAATTTATAATTATCAACTTTCTCCTGGCTATCAGCTTTGTGTTCCAAGTTCCGATAGAATACTTTCTGGTTCCTCTCAAATAACATATTTTGTTGTTTCCGCTTTGAGCATTCATTGTATCTTCGCAATCTAGCACCCTTAGCTTTGAGCTTTTGTCTAGCTTCATCGTGGTACAGGGTTAGTTTTTGTCTTAATTCGGAGTCGTTGATGTTGATTTGCATTTTATGTAGGATTCTATTAATTTTATGCTTTACTCTTCTACTTTTGTTGTTTGAAAGAAATTCATGAATTATATTAATCTCTGTTCTCAGTTTAACAATACTTTGTTCCAGTCTAAATTGCCATGCAGGTTTTCTCACTTTCTTTGTTTTGCTTGGTGGATTATTCTGAATGCGCTGTCCATTAAGATCAATGACAGCAACTGCAGCTGCATACAAGGCAGTATGAATATCTGTCAAGTTATTTAATTGGTCAGCAACCTGAGGTATTACCTGATCAACTTGCTTAATAAGAATATTAGTTTGTTTGGTAAAGATCAATTTTGGGATTTTAGGCCTACCAAGAGGATCTGTGTCTCGAAAAAGATGGAAATATCCTACAAACTTTTCAGCGGTTTCCTTATTTATACTCAAAGCATTTGTCTCTATTGTCGTATCGTTATTATCACCAGTTTGATGGTCTTCTACAGCTGCCTGAAGTTCATTACCCACTTCCCTACGTATTTCATCAATTTCGATCTGGGTAAGATACTTTCGTTTCATTATTACGTTCTTACGATCGGCTAGGTTTTGTTCAGTCAAGTTGAACTCTGGGTAGGTTTTAGAAAATTCAGAGTGAAGTTTGTGTCTCCAACCCGGTAAGGGATCATCTCTACATTCATTTATGAGCAGGTAAGTGCGAATAACTTTTTTATTCATTTCTCTGCTCCATTTAATTCTATTGGATGTTTCATTTCTTCTGGAGGCATTCCTCTTGGTACGCAGTCCAGATGAAGTTGACGCATTCTCCTCACTGGAGTTGGAGTAGGCATTGCCATTTTGATCGCTTACGTTGTCATCATCGGGCTGGGGTCCCGTGCCAGGTACAGCCCTACTCCCTGGCACATCCGAGGCTTCATTCTGCACGAACTGCTCCATATCAAATGCATTTTATAGCTCTCTGCCAGCTACAGGGGAAACTAGGTAGGAATAAGTGCGGGTAGGAAAATAGGATTGTTAGGGAGGGATGAAACGGAGGACGACAAGCTACTCGATCCACCTGCCGAGATCCGGGGGCGAGGGGGCAGATAAAGGTGCGACGGGAATGGATTACTAGGTAAAGGACAGCGGTCAGCTGCTCCGATTAGTCGCCTCTTACGACAGGGGGAGATCCCTTGGTGCTATTCCACTAAAACCCCCGACACCACACGGGGTTTATTATTATTATTATTATTATTATTATTATTATTATTATTATTATTATTATTATTATTATTATAGCACTACGCAAGTAATTAAAATATTAAAACAAATTCGTAACTCCTACACAACAATAATGATAATCAATATTACACACTTCGAAAGACACTTGTGTGTAAAGCTAGGAACACTTCAATCTTAACAATTCCGACAGGTTACCTAATATTAAATGGAGACAAGTGTGTGTCAACAAATGCGCAAGCCAATACAATCAATAAAGGATAAAATACTTCAAACCTCAAATACTTACCTCACATACTTGCTTAATAAATAATATTTTTAAAATGCTAGCTTCAAAAATTCCAAATAACAGATCAAATAAAATATCACTTCTTAGAACTCTCTCTCTCTCTCTCACTTTCTCTCTCTTTTGCTCTCGCTCTCTCTTTTTTACTCTCTCTTTCTCTCTTTCTCTCTCTCTTTTGCTCTCTCTCACTCTTTTGCTGTCTCTCTCTCTCTTGCTCTATCTTTCTCTTGATCACTCTCTCTCTCACTTTATATTTCTTTCTTTCTCACTCTTTATCTCTCTGCCTCCATTTCTCGCTCTCTTTCTCTTTGTCGATTGAATCTTTCATTCTGTTTGTCGATTGTATATATTTTATTCTGTTTCAGCATTGCTCTTCTTCGCTATTTACATGGCTGCGAAGTTTTTCTACTACTGCTTCCTCGTGGAGCTGGATGCGACTAGTCCGCTTGTTCTTCAAAGTGATTTGGATCAAAAGACTATGAAGCACGACATCGAAACTTAATAAATTTGGTACAGATGCTTTACAATGTTTCATTCTACAGGGACATAACCATCGATTAGTCTTAAAGGAATGCTAATCTCTTTTCATTGGTTGATTTCTTGTACGTTTAAACAGATAAAAGATTGATCTTTCTACCCGATAATGTCGTGGTTCTCAAATCTCTCTTAAGTAGAGATATTGGTTATTACGAAAATAACTGTTTTTAACTCATTTTGATTATTGTTTAACCGTGCACTGATTACGGATGGAAATAACCGGTTGATGCTGGCCTCTCAGGGGTCGCATTCGTGCCAAAGTGCCATCAAATCAAGATAGAACGAGTAGTCGCAGTATCTTAACAAAACATGCAGAGGATAATTGCTCTGAAATATTCGTATTAAACCTCTAAAGAGAACGATTTTGAATTCCCTCCTGATCGACTCCCAGAGAACGATTTTAAACAAGTGAGATACCAAAAAAAGATGAAATTATAAGTACAGGATATTATTTATTAAATAGATCGCCCCTATCCATTATTAATAAACTAGTGGTGTAAAAACAGCTCACACTTTCTCGCATTATTTATAAATGTTCTGCGGTATTATACTACTATGTAAATGTGGAAAATTGTTTTCAGCCGGCAAAAATTACTTTCCTCACTGAGATTAAAGCTTAGGTCCTCCGAATTAACTCGCCATCAACCACACACTTTGCTACAGAAAAACGGTTTGAAGAAGGTTTGAACTTGGGACGACGTAAAAAAGGTATTTGTCTGAACCCAATACTTCCAACACACAATTTTTTCAATTTTTGAAAATACGGAGAGTTCGCCGAAAGTACGACTAGCATCATATTTGTACAGTCTGTTGTTACATACGAGGAGAAAATTTAAAGAAAAACTTTGCTGCTGTAGTAGAGAAAAAATTATTTAAAAAATTAAAAATTACCTATATTTTGCGCAAAATTACGTAAAAACTGTCTTTAAGGAACATATTTCATCAAGGAAAAAGTATTTTTCTTAAATATTATAGTTGAAGGGAGACGCCCCAAAAAATTGGACATTTGCAGTTTTGGAAAAAAAATCAGGGATTTCAACAAACATGAGACCTGGATCATTCTCCTAAGAGTCTTTAATACTATCTGAGGGAAGAGTTTAATAAAAAAAATTGTTGCTATTTTTGAGAAAATTATGAAAATATTTTTGAGGCTTAATGTAAGTACTCTCACAAATCAAAATATCCGTTTGAAAATATCAAAGCCTGAGTTCGTTCAGATCAATCGAGGAGTACCAGTTTTGGAGAAAATAGAAACTGCTGAACGGCGTGGAATCTAACGCACAACACGATTTTGATTACTGACAAAACATGTGCACATTAAATTCGCATAAATACGGTAATTAAAGAGGAATTTCAAAGAAGAATTATGATCGATAATCGAAAACAAGCAGTGCCGAAGTTAGGCATAGGCAGATCGGGCGATCGCCAGGAGTCTCCCATGAAAAGGCCCTCACGATGGGACTGATAGGAAAACATTAGTAAAATATTAAAATATAAATTTGTGAATATCTTTATGCAGTAGCACAGTAAAGTAACATAAATAAGAACTCACCGTAATTTTATAAGTGGTGGTACCGTCTGATACTATATAAAATTTTCAATTAATTTTTTGCATTAAATACTTATAGATGTTACATATAAGGTAGGATTACATGAAATGACTCAAACAACGCTAACATTAAAATAGGTTTCACAGAAATTATTATTATTATATTGCATTATTTGATCACTCAATACTTTTACTTAAAAATATTATTTAAAATACAGTGCGCCAGGAATGTCTCTTCGAATCAGGGTCTCCTATTAATAACTGTATTTATGTTGTTAGCAAATAGATGTTAATTAGGTGGATAAAGCATCCATTATGATTGTGGCGAGTATACAATTTACGTTTTCAAGCCGCAGGTCGTACTGCAACATAATTTCCGCTGCACCTAGCAAGGTGCCACTGTGGAGAGATTTTTCTGGCACCTTCCAAGAACTTTTTTTATAGCTTCTTGATACAACTTTCACATTTTTAATTTTTTCGGAGGGCGGGCGACGTTTTAGCATTGCTTGTCTAGCTCCGGCACTGACCACAAGCGCGATGGCGAAGCGTCTGGGCACCTGGCCACTGGAAGCGTCAACATAGTGATAGACTGAAGTACTCACAATGTCGACAGCTGCGCCTCTGACAAGGGAGGTCCTAGGTTCGAGTTCTGACGGCGGCAGGATTTTCGACACTAGTGTTTCAGCTAGGTCGATTTCAGTCGCTGTCTGGAGGAGAATTCTAGCGGCCGGCTGCTCTGATCGGTAGTTTTCCGTGGTTCATCCGATCAACATCAGGTGAATGCCGGAGCAGTACCCTACCAAACGGGTCACGGACCGCGCGCAATCTTTCCTTAATCTTCCTTATCCTCTCCTCTTAATGCACTTTACAACCACATATTCCGGGAGACCCGTCGAGAGCTTAGAACTTGTTCCGGCGGGGGCGGTGCCCCGTTGGTGGGGGAGTCCTGGTAAGGGGGAAACCCCACTGGCCGACGGTAGGTTGGCGCTGGATCTCGCAATCCAGCGGGGGAGATCACCCGGAATCACTAACAACCAAACAACCAATGTAGAAGGTAAACGTAAGCAAAATAAGAGTTGCTATTGACTGTGAGACATTCTAGTTTATTGTTGGTTCGATGTGAGAATCGATTTTGAGATATCGACGGGGGGAGCTCTTGCCATGGATTGCGTTATTTCGTCTCGATACTCGATTTCGAGTTAACGTACTGTGATTGGTTCATTTCTTATTTCTGACATAATCATAAGCACAGAAGCTTGAAGCTTGCAACCTTTTAAGTTAACATCTTACGCATTATGCTTATGAGAACGCACTGTGAATGAGTCCGCTTATGCACGTAGTCCTGACTTTTATGTTATCGCCATGCTTATGTTTATGTTCGCATTGTGAATGGGTTTTGATTGATTGATTTTTTCGTGTTTCCGGGCGCGTCAATTGCTTTGGTCATTAGTCCCGTTAGTGTAGTGCATGTTTTTCTCTCGGAGATGGCGGTGATCTTCCCCCGCTGGATGGCGAGATCCGGCGCCGACCTACCGTCGGCTAGTGGGGTTTCCCCCTAACCAGGACTCTTCCACCAGCGGGGCAGCGCCCCAGCCGGGAGAAGCTCTAAGCTCCCGACCGGTCTCCCGGAATATGTCGTAGTGTTTGTGAATGCTGCCCGCGGAGGGTGCCGTCGCCGTTGAAGCGACAACTTGGCAGAGCGCGTCACGCCTCATTTCGCGGACGCGCGAGGGGGCCGACCGCCGCGCCATCGATCGCAGCGCGACACTCGATATTTAAAATCGATTAGTGCGCTGAGCGTGCGGGAGGGCTGCACCGGGGGCCTATCAGAGCAGACGAGGGGGCGAGTCGTCTGGAGGTGGATGGGAGGTCACGGGCGGCTGGAGAGGGAGGTGGCCGCGGAGGAGGCGTAGACAAAGAGGGAAGCAAGGGAGAGGAGGATAAGAGAGATAGCTGGTTTGGAGTTGAATGTTCGGTATGATGAAAAGGGGACGAGTTGTGTGAGGGGAAGAGGGAAAGCACACGAGAGAGGTGACGGAGAAGCTGGGACGGGAGGGAGGGGGCCAAATAAGGGAGGAGGGGGGACGCGTCACGGTTGTGATGGGCAAGCAGGCGTGTAACGTTACGTATACGTTTACTTATTACACATATGTTTATTGATTTTGTTTGTAAATAAAATTTGGAACAACTGTTCATATGTTTTAGAGTTACGATAGCAGCGAAGAAGTTGATGTAAGAAAAATATACTACTGGCGCAACTTTTCTTGAACGGTGGATTGAAGAAATGCGGGCGGAGTGGGGGTAGTAGTTACATAGTCGGCTACTAGAGTATTTACAGTAATGCCAGCCTCTGGAAAATCAGGGACAAACCAGCTACGTGTGCGGCCAGGACATTGCTGTAAGTAGGCAACATCAGGGACACTAGATAGGAGTTTTAGGTGCCTCCCTTGAAGGACCTGGACCTGCCTCAGCCATTTCTTAGATAATAGTAATAAAGCTGAACAGAAGTTCTCGACTATAAAAGCAACTAGTTTTGACTACTCTCTGTTTCGCGCATTAAAGTTTTAATGCTTGGAATGTTGTCATCAGTGCTCGCCGCGAGCTTTGCTCTTCAACTGTTTATTGCTCAGGGGAGGGGGAAGCAAGTTTATCGTTCAAGAAAAGTTGCGTGAGTAGTAGTCACACATAGAATTTTGTCAATGATAGAAAGTTTCGAAATAAATTGTTTTGAAAAGAAATCTACAGATATTGTTTTAAAGAAATATGAATGATAGAAATTATGCAGAAGGTTATAACGTTAAAAATCGGAGTTAGTGGCGAAACGTTACGACACAAAATTGGTGTCAGCAGCGGAACGTGAACGTTACAATATAAAATTGGTGGAACGTGGAAAGTTACAGGCGATGGGGGAGGAGGCGTCTGGTGTTGGAAGCAGTGGCAGTGAGGTTGGAGGTGGCAGAACTGGCGTTTACGGAGACAGCAAGTCGGAGACCGCGAAGGGGAGAGGGTGAGGACGGAAGTGGTGACGCGGAGGCGGTGTGGGCGGCGGGGACGTGTGTGATAGAGGTGGATCGTCGGAACCGAAAGCTCCGGGGACGGAGATGTGGCGTAGGCAGGGCTGAGGGGGGAATATGATGGTGGAGATGACACGGATGCATAATCGGTGGGATGGGTGCGGAGGGCTGGAGAGAAACGGGTTGAAGGAGCAGTGGGGGAGGACGCGTCGGGTGTTGAGGTGGTGGGGGTTGTGGTGGGGATGGAGGCAACGAATCTGGCAGGAAGTCGTAGAAGACGAAAGTGGACTGGTGGTGTAGGGTGTGTCGGGTACAGTGAGATAACTGTGCCGGTGGGGGCGGCGGGGGCGGCGGGGGCGGCGGGGGCGGCGGGGGCGGCGGGGGCGGCGGGGGCGGCGGGGGCGGCGGGGGCGGCGGGGGCGGCGGGGGCGGCGAGGCGGGGGCGGGGGCGGAGGCGGAGGCGGGCGGGGGCGGAGGGCGGCAGGGACGGCCGGGACATGACTGACAAAAGCGGATCGTCGGAGGCGAAAGCTCCGGTGATGGAAATATGGGGTTACCAGTGCCTAGGGAGGGGTGCATATGTTTTAACTTCCAAATCTACCGCCCCTTTTCATTTGCTCGTCTACTAGTGTATGAAGGGTTTAGTTCGTTTCCCATCTCCTAGATACGCTGTCTATTTCTTTGGAGTCGGCTGAAATAGTCAATCACCCGACCTGTGAATTCACATAAAAGATGACGTGAGTGTTGGTTCGGCTTGACCCTCTGATAAGCTGACGAGAGCAGATGTGAAGTGTCAGAGTTTTTTTGATCTTATTTGGGGTCTTTTTTTGACTCCATGCTCACTAATTTGTTAATATTTTCCCGAATATTTACGGATTAATTTCAGACTCCTAGATATACCTTCGTGCACTTATGCAGTTACCAAACCATTTTCACAGATTTTAAAAATTTTATTGTATAGTTATTACTTTTTTCGTTCCATGGCTCCATCTTGATCTGAGGTATTGTTTTTAATTTCCCTATTCTCATTTCAAACATATTGGCATGAAGTTCAAGAAATGTGTCTCATACCGTCAATTTTTGTCTCCTATTTGATTTATCTGTAAATAACTTTCACGAACTCATATATATTCCTGAAGCATTATGAATCAGTAATGGAGGCTACGTACATTGGAGGTTATTCTTTTTATGAAGTATTTAATATAAATATATATTATTTATGAAGTTATTCAAAATAACTTATAAAATGTATTCTTATATAAAATCAATTATTTTTTACACCCAGTATATTGCCGTACACAGTCATCTTTACCACTTCCAAATGTCAGTAAAGCTCGGGGTCCAAAAAGTTAGCACTTGATATAAATATGCAGATATGATACGAGGGGTTAACACAATATGATAGAGACTAAGAAAGATGACAGTCGAAATGAAGAAGTTTGGTACTTGTACAGAATATTGCCACTTATGAGGGCAGAAGGTTCACAGTGAAATCTATAGTTTTTGTATTTTTTTTAAAAATTTGTTGCATCTACACCTTAACGCAACGCGTCTCCAAGCCCCTTAAGGGGCGTTGAGCGCTTTGCACCGGGGAGTAATCCTCTATTTCTGGAGTAATCCTCCGTTACAATAATCTCAAGTCAAGTCTCGTCACGTCGTAGTCAGTCAGTGCCTTTTATCCCTTCGGCCAGGGGCTCGACGACGTTGGATCCCGGGGTTTCTGGGCGGTCACCCAACCAAGAACCCGCGAGTCTCGAATTCGCTTAACCTTCGTGACTTCACGGAGCGTAGTAAACGAATTCGGCTAGCGCCGTCGGCAATTACAAACCTTGTATTGTAATTCACTTTTTACTTACGCGGCGGTATTGACGTTTAAAGAGCCATTGATGAGGTATCACGCCTCTCAGCTTTGTGTAGATCCGTAATTTTGCGCGATATGTCGGTCGAAACGTCGGCACCCCAGCCTTCGACGCGGCGTCACCCGGACAGCCCAGATCAAAATTAAAACATTGTTTGTTTTAATTATAATTCTAAAATATTACTAATATTTTTCGGCAATTGTATAGAGTAAAGTAGAGGGCACTCCTTTTCCCAACTGTATATATGTAAATATATCAGTAGATAGTCATTCCAGATCCATAAATGAATTCATTTTGTTAATTCATTTAGCAGTTCGCCAAGAAGCAAAGAGATTTGAAGCCTCTACTAAACTTTTGGTATGATACGAAGTTATTGAAATAAAATTACTTTTATAAAAGAAAATTCTCTGCGTACTTCACCTGTTCAAACAATCCCACGAGTTTACTTGTTAATTCATAACATATATGGTGGTGGTGATGGAGGTTGACCGGGGGAGGCAGCGGTGGGGCGGAGGCGAGGTTAGGGGTCGACGGGAGAAACGGGGGTGGAGGGGGCGGTGGGGGTGTGTGACAAGAGTGGTGGAGGCGTGAAGGGCGCGGGCGATAAGGCCCCGAGGGTGAAGGAGGAAGTTCCGTTGTTCTGCAGTCGGAGAGCCGTGAATTTTCGAAGGGAAAAGAGGGTTCCAACGAGGCAAGGGAACGAACTGTGAAGGTATCTTCGGGGAAGAAGACGTGACTTGAGAAGTTGGAGATACGATTTGCATTGGAGCAGGAGGACTTCTCAGTCTCCATTATTTGTTAAATTGACTATGAGTTATTTAAAGTTGCGTTATTATGAGCAAACTCTTTTGGACCATTAAACATGTCAATATTGGATTTCACCAGCAACCCGTGGTAGCGCGAGGGGGAAAATTTATGTAGAAACACAAACTGTAATAACCCTTATTATGAAAATTATTGATGTTTATATTGATAATTAACAAAGTTTTCATTATGATTTTTTGTTTGAAAATACCAGGCCTTTCTTAAATATTGTAAAACAATTTACTGTATCAAAAGTGTTCTTTTGACAATAATTTTCCTCCAACATTCCTGGCTCACAAAAAATGTAAATTGGCTTAAGACTTAATTAATTTATCTAAGAAGTTTTTAATATCAAGAAAAAAAGTTTCTAAACCTTTTTTTAATAGTTCTCGATATGTGGTTACTGAAAGAGGAATTTTAAGTTTTATCTTTTTATAACTTTTATATCTGCAAGAGAATATAAGTAAATTTAATAAATTAAATCGTTTTATGAAGAGGCATTTTAAAAATTATAAGTTGAAAAGCACACTAATGAGATTTCACAATGTGATAAGTCAACCCACTCTCTGCTTCACAAGTGAAACATGAACAATGAGAAAAAAATGACGAAAGAAGACTAGAGGTTTCCCAAATAAATTTTTTAAGAGCTCTACTGGGTCTAACCGTGAGGGACTGTGTTCCAAACGAAGACATAAAGTCAAGGTTAAATATTGATAGTGTTGTAAATGACATTAAAAATGCCAATAGAAATGGTTGCAACATATAAACAGGATGGAGCCAAATAGGCTACCAAAGTTAGCTTTCTTGTATAAACCTAAGGGCAACAGAGATGTGGGTAAACCTAAAATGAGATGATCAGAGCAGTTCTGAGCAGTGTTGTCAGACGTACCAGGATGCTGGTATTTTTTACCAGGTTTTTAATGAAGATACCGTATACCAGGATGAAGACATCCTGGTAGGCTTAAATACCATGATTTTAAGTTAGTGGTAATTGATGATGTACAATTTAAGATTCATATAATATTTTTTATTGAATAATTTAACAGGAACACCAATAACTGTGATATTAGTGAAAGCACTACCGTAAAACATTAATAGTGACAGAGGGTGGTATTTTTCCAGCACATGCTATACGACAAAGGAATATTTCTTAGCCTTCCATTTATGGTTGGAAGATTTTTCCTTTCCACCGTGCTCCCATTTAGTTTATTGATATAAAATGACTAGGTATTGAATTAAATTTATCGAACTTCCTATGCGCGTTAAAAACACAATAGAGTCATAATATAAACAATTTCAGAATCAATTGGCATTCGTACTATTGAATGGTAGAACGAATTTTAATGGTAGTATCAGGATTTTTGAAGGTTGGTACTGGAATACACATTTAATCATATGGTAACGCTGGTTCTGAGTCTCGGAACGGGCCATTGGCTCCCAACCCTTGTAAAAAAGGAGATAGAATTATTAGGAGTTCAGATAGTTCATGTTGCAGGAACATTGTCTATGCGATTGTAAAGACAAATTGAGTTAGAAATGGCCATCTGAGACATTCGGGAAGTGATTTAGTGCAGAAAGTTTGTGCCATATTCAAATTAGGTTTAGAGAAATCAACTTCGTTTATTTAATAATTTTGTTAGCTACTATTTCGGGAAATTGATATTCAGATTTAAGGGCAATAATTTACAATTTTAGCATCAAGATACAAGAAAAGAAGATTCTGAGTGGAATTCAAGACTTCGTGGGAAAACGTTACAATACAAGGGTTATAATGTTATAATCCAAGGGTGTGGTACTTCGTCATTGCAGTTTCAACATCATCTCGAATCGTAAGCGTCGCAGAAAACGTTGTATAAATGTTTAATAAATCTTTGCAAAAGGAAGATCAGATAAACATTTAAAAGGTCTTGGTAGATCAAAGAAATTAATATTTAAATTTAATGACATGCCAATAGAAGTAATTGCTGGAAGTAAAACTTGTAATGAATGTAACAAACTTTGGGTAAATTTTTACATTTCAAACATTTACTTTTATTTCGCACATGAAAAGAAATACATTACAATGTTTGGATTGAGAAGTTATATTTACAGAAATATATTATTATTATTAACAATAATAATAATAATAATAATAATAATAATAATAATAATAATAATAATAATAATAATAATAATAATATACGAGCACAGCTTTTGACAAAATATCATCACGCCTTTTGACAAAACTACATGAATTTAAACACCATTTATAAAAGAAATGTGAACAGACGACACGTACTAAATTTTATACAGATATATCTCACTATGTAATAGAAAAATCGTATTATCTTGATCTTCAATGTGCAGAGCTATAATAAAGGGAAATCATGGTTGTAAAAGACAAAAGTAGCTTATGAGGAACATAAAATAGAGACAATACCTGATGATAACGATAAACTCCATTGATTTTATTTCAGAAATAACTTTATGAATGATATCAAATTACAAAAATCTCCGAAAATTAAAAACAATATTTTGTCACATCGTTTACAAACTGCTATTCACACACATTCCGTTCATTGCTGGTTGAATAAGACCCCATCGTGCTATAATTTCAATTTCACGCCACCACGTGAATATCAATCTGGGTGGTGCCAATCCCTTCCCCATCTCACTCTGAACCATAGTGCGATAAGAGCACATAACTGTTTGTGGTACTGTTTGCGCACTGTTTGCGAACAGGATTACCGCGTAATATGTATGCAAATTGGATTGTCAGCAATTTCGTGTAATCTCGATTAATTTTGTTGACGTTTACGTCATGTAATGACTACGAGGTACAGCTCGCAAAATAACCGAAATTAAAAGCGATATTCATCTACGATGCCACTATTCGGTCCTGGGCTTATCAACAAAATGGCATGCTTCTATCAAGTGCGTTCCATGACAGTTATACATTTACTTAAATATAGACATGTATAGAGACATATGTTAGAAAAATCTAAGTTTTTTATTTATTATAATATATGCATTTAGCCTCAGCAAATTGAAAGTGGTACCAGTTGACAATGATAGAAACAAATATCTCTGCGATGTCAAATCTCACCATGAAATCAACTTAATCATATCTCCCGCCAATAAGCGATGAAACGTTTTTTTTTCTTTCTTCTTTTTTGTGCAAACACTTCATTGAATCCCATAATACAAGGGTTGATACTCCGAGAAGCAAATTCAGTTGTCCATACTTGCCCCTATCGAACTGAAACTATGAGTCAAGAGCGTAACTACCGTCGGCCCGGCAAATGCAATTACCTGGGGGCGCACGGACACACGGGACCTCCAAAATAATTTTTTTGTCTAACTCAATAATTTTAAAGGCCCCTTCTGACAGCGATTTGTTTTTTACCATAATAGACTAGTGTAAAGTTTGAATTACGTATTTTATTATGTGGTCGCGAAGATGTTTTGCAAACTTGTAATTTGACATCCCGGGACCCCAAATGCTTATCGCTTCATTTAAAGTTGGGCAGACCCGCAACTAAAGCATCTATGTCCTACTAAGTGGTCCATGAGAAATGATTTCCTTTGAATTTGATCAGTGATTTCAGGCGCGTCAACTGCTAAGGTCATTTGTCCCGTAAGTGAAGTGCATGTTTTCTTATCGCACGATGGCGGGATTTGGTGCCGATCTACTTCAGCTCGCGGGGATTTTTCCCGGCCAGGTATCGCCGATAACCGTGGCACCAAACAAGCTCTAAGCTCCCGACTGGTCTCCCGACGAGTGTGGTAGTGTAGTGCATGTAATGTGGCGAATGCCGGAGCAGTACCCTATCAAACGGGCCACGGACCGCGCGCGATCTGTCCTTCCTCTTCCTTGTCCTATCCTCTCCTCTTACACACACACTAACATGCTCCACACTATCACATATCCAGGGAGACCGGTCGGGAGCTTAGAGTTTGTCCCGGCTGGGGCGCTGACCCGCTGGTGGGAGAGTCCTGGTTAGGGGGAAATCCCACTAGCCGACGGTAGGTCGGCGCCGGATCTCGCCATCCAGCGGGGGAAGATCACCGCCATCTCCCGAGAAAAAAACATGCACTACACTAACGGGACTAATGACCTGAGCAGTTGACGCGCCCGGAAACAGGAAAAAATCAATCAATCAACATGGTAGAGAAAGGAAAGATCGCGCGTGGTCCGTGGCCCGTTTGTTTGGGTACGGCTCCGGCATTCGCCTGGTGTTGATCGGAGAAACCACGAAAAAATCAGAGCAGCCGGTCACAAAAATTCTCCTTCAGACAGCGGCTGAATTCGATATAGCTGACAAAGTAGTGTCCCTTTTTGCGATTCGGATCAGATATGCTGATGTTTTTTAAGCTTTATGAAAAATAATTTTAACAAGCAAATGTGTATCTGAGCGAGCAGATCATTTCAACGAAATGTGCAAATGTCACCAGGTCATTTCGATGATATGTGCGTAGATCAACGTTGCGAAAAACGATTCAAAGTTAATGTTTACTTCGGCTGTTTAGATATTGTAATTAGTCACCTGAGCTATCAGTGCATTGGCTTGAATCAAAAAATAGATTCCTTACGATCATTCAACCACAAATATTGTTTCAGCTTTCATATGAAGAACTTGCGAATCAATGCGAAAAATTCATCGAGAAGTACAATGACGACAGAACTGATTCATCCAACTACTATCCTGGAATAGGTGTCTGTTCACTCAGCTATTATCCTTGCGTAGGTGTCTGAGCGATCGCATTTCGAAGATTCATTGAATCGGAGAGTTGGTGCTGATCGAGTACATCACTCTTTGAGCTTGCCTTCCAGACGTCTGCTCACTAATCTGGCTGTTTCTAACGATTCCTGCGTCGCTTACGACTGAAGAGTAATCTTTTTCAACATTGAAAATTATCAAATATTATCATAAGTGATTAAACAAGTGCTTTGGAAATTGTCGATGAATCCCCGACTCAAGAAGCGAGGGCAAGATTTATCTGAGAATTTCCGAAGCACATGTGGTATTTAATGGGATTATTCCACGAATAAAATGAGCTGGCAAACAGAGTTGCAAAGTGTGCCAAATATTGAATATGAATGTAAGCTATGTTAAAATCAAAGATATAGCTTATAAGCGGTTTATTGGACATCGACACAGCGATTGGTGTATACCTTCTCCTAAGATACGTGAGTCACAGTTAATGATTGGCCAGTTGGGAGAAGCGGTTAGAAAAATCGGATAGAAAAAGCGATAAATTTTTCGAGATACACCATACTGATTGGAGCATTTTGAATGCATTTTTAAACCCTTTTGATTTTAATTTCACGACTGGAATAGTCTGTGAAATTTGACTGGACAAGAGGGACTGGCGGACCTTGGTATTGTGACATACCGATATGTCACATGAAAATAAACTAACATTTATTTGAAGACTATATGGTGGAATATGCATTAAGAAGTTTAGACGATCGAAAGGTCAGCTACACCAAAATATAACGAACGCATAGATTGGCTGGGTGAGAGAAGGACGGTCAAATGTTATGAAAAAAAAGAAGGGAGTTTAATACGAAGCTTCGAGGGGTGAATCATGCAGGAAGATTTCATTCTGACCGGCATCGCGTGTCTGAACTGATCGTAGGTTCGTGAGAGGGAGCGAGTGGAGTGCAGATAGAGTCGGGTTTTCAGATCGTGAAAGTTTAAGGACAGTAAATGATATTGCAGATATTGCATGTGGAAGTAATATTGATGCATAAATTGGGACTTTGTCGGGAGTGGTAATCGAGTTGTAGGTTTCGGGACTATGTCATAGGACGTAATCGGGACTGATAATTTTGATAGTTTGACACCATCTTGGATAGGAGCAGAAGAGGATTTCTTGGAACTTTGGACTACGGCAAGCTCGCAAGATATTTCGACTGAGAAGTCTTCGAGGGACATCAACGCAGAATAGATAAGTTAACCGCGGTATAATACTCTAAATTCAAAGATATCTTGATCAAAGGCCTAACATCAAAATCATTTATTAAATTCACTATATTGTTTGCAAAAAGGTAACAATAAACTTTGTTAAATTTTGTTCTTTAGAAAAGAAAGTGATCTTTCGTTTAGTCAATCCAAACAGTAATGAACTAGGAATTAGAATCATTCTATTTCAGATTCCCAGCTGCGCTGTATAGTCAGCGGATCCTATAATCTATTATAAGGGTAATAAGGATTATAATATATCGTGACCCATTGACCCAGCAAGCCGGACGCTAAGATCTTTGCAAGAAATTAAAGTAGAGAGAAATTTGGTATATCTCAGTATATTGTCCATACAGAGTAAAGTGAGGAACGCAAACCTGGGCGACGTTGTAAATAAGTTCGTCAAAGCGAAAGTCCGAAGGACTCGATTCTGAATTTTGTGATTAATAGTTTCTTTCAATTAGTTTTCGGCACGCTTTTTGTAGTTGGACAAACTTTTTTGAGGAGAACCCAATTTTGTTTTGAACTGGGGCCCCGGAAGGTCTAGTTACGCCACTGCTATGAATTCTGACGAATGCAAACAACGAACACTCAATCACTGAAATTCGACTCTAGATTTTGAGTTTTACAAATTTTGAAAGTGTGAGAAAAATTTTGAAATTGATTGCTAACTACAATTTTTTTAGATACACAGAAAATCGAAAGAACACGAAGACGCTTATATTACTAGTTTTCCATGCGCACTGGAATGTAAAGAAAAATATTCAGTTTTTGAATATTTATTGGGATTTTTAGACAGTAATTTGTGAATTTGGAGAGTTTGGGAAGTTTTCATGACTTTCTATTTCATGAGGTTGAGGGTTGGTAAAACCATCCTCGAGGATGTATTTTCAAAATTTGGGAGAAAGAGGGTGATCACGTCTTGAATTTGTCTTTTGCGAGATTCTTCTTTAATTTGCGATGAGTAAAATAACTATGCTCTTCGACACTTCAAAAATTGGAAATATTAATTTAGCAGTGGCTGACCTGAAACTAAACTGATTTAACCTTCACGTAGTACTAAATATGAACAGAAATGTGTTTTCACAAAAGAGCTTTTCATTATTTTATATTGAGTGAAACTTTTACATTTTGAAAAGAAGATAACTAATTGTTTAGTTCAATAATAGACTTTCCTATAGAACAATGTTACTTAGACCGTTTAATAATTGTATACAAATTAAAGCGTGCATCAATTCTATACTTCTATTTTTAGATTCAATGCACTTAGAAATTGCGCACCGATCTCATTAACGTGTGTAAAAATGAATAATGTTCTAAATAGTAATAACCTGATTTTTTCCTAAATTGTTACATTGATTACATTAACTCACAGACAGTCATGGTATTTGTATTGTAAACAACTTATATTTCCAGTGAACTAGAGTGTTGGAAGAACCATTATGAATTAAAATTTCAGCGTATGTGGCTACATCGCATGTTGCGGCCTTCTGCTAATGAAACTATTAATAATTCGTAATAAAACCATTGTTATACGATCGTGGAACAACTTTTGTTAACATTTTGTGAGCTAAATAATTGTGCTCATCGGCTGAAACCGGATAGACTACACGCCCAAGTCCTTGCATCATGGGTTTGAGCGAGAGAAAATGGCGCGCTAATAAGGTGTTCAATGACGAAGAAACCATTCGTTTTTGGAAACTCGAGAGAAAAGACGTCCAGAGAACACTAGACCGCATTCCGCTGCGAGCAGTCGCACAGTACGGAGCTCTTCGCTCAGCGCTGCGCCTCGTCGCGTAGCTGTGTTTTGTGTTCCAGTGTAAGATAAAGTGCTACAATAATAGTTTTTATCAACACTTCTAACTGTGTGCGCTAATATTGCAAGCACTTAGTGCAACATTTTCATCCGACAACGCCAGTGTATTGCAGATGCCCTCGCTCAGGTCTACCCGACCGAGGGCAAAATGGAGGTCGCTAACCAAGAAGGCCACGTTCGTGAACCGTCACTCCTACATCTCCCAGAGCTGCTAGGACATCAACTTGAACAGCGGTTACCTCACTACAATCTCACATGTTAAGTGGAACAACCGCACCTCCACTTACCGACCAACAACGCATCGTTGGCAGCCAGAAGGCCGATATCTTAAGGTAACTTATTTCAGATTGTATGGAATATTTGAGCATTTATTAAATATTTCATTCGTTTCATGATGAAATTTCTTTTGAAGTAAATATACAACTACATTAAAACCTGCTTACATTACGTATTGAACTAGAATGCACCTAGTAATTACACCAAAACGGATGAGGAGGGCGACTATCTTTACTGGAAGTTCGAGCAACAGCGTCGTACACGATGTGACGAAAGAACAAGATTAATTGATTGATCGATAAACAAGACATTGATTGATTGATCATTAGTATATCTAGGCGCGTCAATTGCTAAGGTCATTATTCCCGTAATGTAGTTCATGATTTTGCTCAGGAAGTGATCTTCCTCTGTTGGGTGGCGAGATCCGGCGACGACCTACAGTCTTCTAGCAGGGTTTTCCCCAACCAGGTATCTCCCACCAGCGAGGCATAGCCTCAGCCGGGACAAGCTCTAAGCTCCCGACCGGTCTCCCGATAGCCTAGTGCATATAAGTGCGTGTAAGGGGGAGAGAATAGGACAAGGAATGGAAAAGAAAGTGCGCGGTCCGTGGCCCGTTTGCTAGTGTACTTCCCCAGCCCTCGTCTGGAGTTGATCGTAGGAACCACGGAAAACTAAAGTTGCTTGTCGCCGGCCGCTCGAATTCTCCTCCAGGGACTGGCTGAATTCGATCTGTCTGACAAGCTAGTGTCGAAAATCGTGCCATCGTTGGGACTCAAACGTACGACCTCCCAGTCAGAGGCACTGCAGTGACATCAGTTGATGTTCTGAGTCGCCTCTCCCGGGCCACCGCGTTGCAGTAATAAAAGGTAGAAAAATTCTATTTTCTGCTAAAAGGTGACCGGCGAGGCGGATCGACAGCGTGATCACGTGCGAAGGACTACAGAAACTGAATAGATTTGTTTCGCATTAACGCTTCAACGTTGTACGTTTTTCATGTATTCTAGTAGTAGAATTTAGCAAAGTTAGAAACGCAGAAAAGGGTGTGTTGGCGAACTTAGCCGCAGAGATTAATATTCAAGGTCATCAGCCGCTAGAGTATATCCAGAGAAATAGTTACTGTAAATTACGATCCCATGACGAAAAGTCGAGAGGGAATATTGAAGAAACGTAGAATGAAAGAAATTAAAGGCAAGAATTTTAGCTTATTAAAGAATATTAATGGTAATCTGAGAAAACCGATACGTCAGATATATAATACCGTTAAGTGATTTGTTTTTTATTGATTGATTAGAGTTTCCGGGCGCGTCAGCTGCTAATGTCATTAGTACCGTAACTGTATTGCACGTTTTTAATATGGATGGTGGTGATGATCTTCCTCCGCTGGAAAGTGAGATCCGGCGCCAACCTACACCTCGGCTTGCAGGGTTTTTGCCAACAGGATATCTCTCATCAGTAGGGCAACGTCCCATCCGAGACAAGCTCTAAGCTCCTCACTGGTCTCCCGACATGTGTATAGTGTAGTGCATATATGTGTAAGTAAAAGGTAAGAAAAGAAAAAGGAATAGGAAGGAAAGATCGCCTGCGGTCCGTAATCCATTTGTTAGGGTACTGCTCTAACATTCGCCTGGTGTTGATTAGAGAAACCATGGAAAGCTATCATCAGAGCAGCCGACCTCAAGAATTCTCCTCCAGACAGAGACTGAATTCGACCCAGCTTTCACGCTTGTGTCAAAAATCGTGCCACTGCCGAGCCTCGAACCTAGAGCTTCCTAGTTATAGGCACTGCAGTGACATCAGTTGATGCCCTGAAGACCTAAGTCAATTCTAATTGAATTGTGAGCAATATTAGTTAAATTAAGTGTTGTAATTTTTTTGTATAAAAAAATGTTAATAATTGTACAGTTTAGTTAGTACAAAACATGTATTATTGCTTGCTACTTATGTGTTTGTAAGTTAAAGTGTCCAAGAATACCTCATTTTTTAATGGGTAAAACATTTTTCGAAAACCATTATATTCAACCAGAAATAGTAACAGAATATTGGGATCACATACTCAATAATGAAGTAGAATATCTGTAGACAGATGTATTTGATCTACTTAGGGTTTAAAATTCGTTGGTAAATTTCTAAAATGTACAACAATATACGTTAAAAATACTTTATACATTCAAACAAGAATGTAAATTATTTATTTTATGAGTGAGGTTGATACTGTCGTACAAAATTTGCGCATGTACTTTGTATTTTTCTTTGTTTTCTTTTATAGAAGCAAATTCTAATTTTCTTTATTTTAGTGTTTCTTGTGTGTGTTTTGTTTAAAATTTATCCAAGTTTACACATTATAAGAGATGTTTTGACCCATAATTTGAGCAAGTGGATTTATTTCAAGATTTTTACTCTAATCTTCAAGGCCAAACGCTGGGAGTAGTATCTATGTGTATAATTATTCTCTCTGCATCTGCAATAAAATGAGTAATTGCTACTATGCAGATGTAGCGTAGTAGCAATTACTAATTTTATTGAATTTTAGGATTTGAATGTATCTGAATATTAATTTGGTTGAATCTTAAATAAATCTGAAAACTAGAGTAACGTTTATAATCTTATTATTTACCATTATTATTTTTATTTATTTAGAGTTCGTAGAATAAACTTATTGAAACAGAAGGGAATGGCAATGAAGTAAATGTTATGCTTGTTATGTGTATGTTGTTGTTTCATAATTTTTATTGCAAGTTGTATAACACTGAAACATTTATTGATTAATGTTGTACCATAATATTATGTTCCTTTAGATGATATTCAGAATTATTGTTTTACGAGACTTGTACAATATTATTTTCTCCGCCACTCCAATTGAAAAGACAAATCCAAAAGTTCATTTTCTATTAATGAAAGTGTTATTGTATCTAGTGAAATCCGCCTCTTGTGTGGATGCCACGTGCCGAACACCGCCAGCGTTCGAGCTATCGCTGGGGGTTTTACAACGGAAAGTTGCGAAAGAGAAGACTATAAATTTATAAATGGAACCGTCATATACCTTCATTCCATCCATTTTACCATGTATAATCCAGTGACATTTTTACGAATATCATATTGAATAGTTTTTTTCTGAAAGCACCTAGCACTGTATGAGCACGGGGCTGAAGAAACTTTCCTCAGTTCTTCAAATGTGGTTACTACAAAACTTAGGGTGTCTCGGGTAATTGCTGAAATCCAGCGGAACAAAAGTTATCCCACAGTCGTAGCCTCACCACGATACTGTGCGGACGTATCCGCTGCTCTGCAGTTCACCTCGCTGTAGTATCGCAGTGACAGGCGCATTTAGTAAGATATCTCTATAGTGAACAGTGATAAATTCTACGAAATGTGATC
>BLKR01006220.1:23276-62046 GCA_011170035.1 Teleogryllus occipitalis
AATAGAACCGTCCACTCCCAGTAGTCCGTGTTGCACGAACAGAATGAGGGCAATGCAGTGAACACGGGACCAAGAGAAAAGGTTGATGGTGCAACAAAAGGCATAAGAAAACGAGGAAATTGATGAATATCGCGTGAGAGAATGGTCAAGCGCATGGAGTAACAAAGTATCTGGGAGTTCTAAACGCCATCCACAAAAAGACAGAAATGTTGCAATAGTGGCAAGTTTTCTGTTGTTTCTTTTGGTTTGTTTTTGTTTTTATCCATCTTCTTCTGTAATATTAGCACATTTTGTACTTTCTCTCTTTCATTTTGCAATTTTGGTTTGTAAGTATTTTATTAGATGAAAAGTCGGCACATTAACGTGAACCCTCAACTGAACGAACACAAAATCGAACAATATTTTGTGGAAAATAATGAAATATAATAAGCAAAAACTTTTCCTGGATATTTCAATATAGATTTTATTTTTGTTTTGTGTTAAATTATGTCATGCAGAAGTGGTTATATTTATAATTTCGTTTACGACAAAAGCGAAATGTCACCTATTTCTTTCAATGTTTGACTCTCAAATTGTAAATGGGTAAACGATGCGACACTTAAAACTTAAAACACAAGAAAAAGTCTTAAAAATACTGGATTCGAAAATGAAAGAAATGTAGAAATTTAAATCTTTGGCTTCAAATCTGTTTTAGTGTAATAGTACAAAAGACTTTTTGATATTATATTAGCTTTCTGAAGTTGCGTGACGTTTCAGTTCATTAGTAGACGCGTCTTTTTTCTAATATTATGAACAATTATTGTAGTTTTGCAATTTATTCCTCGTGATATTAAATTTCCTTGAATAAATGATAATAATTTTGAAAATCTAAAAATTATAAATTACTTTTAATTATTTCAAATACCATAAAATTTAAGTAGGGTTCAAATATTACCTCGCTTAAGCAATCAATTCGCATTTGAAAAATATAAGCAGTAATGCTAATTTTTATTGAGTACTAGCTGACCCGGTGAACTCTGTTCCGCCTTAACAGCCGGTCCCATCTTTCTCTCGCGTCACACTCACTGTGAGAAACTGTACTATCCTTGTTGCACTCGTGATAATAAAGCAATTGCATATTTGTGTTTTTCTCTCAAACGAAGAATTTCAAAAAAATTGATATTAAATAGATAATTAAAAAATCTATTACGTAGCAGAGCGTTTTTTGGAATTGATTTTTGTTTAAGAGAGAAATACAAAGCTTTAATCATAGGGACCGGCTGTTAAAGGCAATAAATAAGCAGATTTTGGAATTTATTAAGTTAAATTGTTTATTAGAAAATGCAAATAAAAAAATTAAGTAGATTAATCATTCATTATTGTTCCTGTATTTTGGTGCATAGATTGCACTCTTCAGTTAAGTACCTTGTGATACACGACAATTTTTTGTTTTATTATCAGGCGCAAAAACAAACAACGCAGATGAACTTCCGACCCGTGAACATGCCACATATAATTGACCCTGGGAAAAACATGGATATTCTAGATTCAAACCACAAACTTTCAAGGATTGGCCTTGTGATTTGTTGATGGTCATGGCAATGCAAGACGGATCGGAAATTGAAGTCTTTTAAATTGAAACGTCATATCGCTATCATTATCGCCTTCTGTTATCAGTGCGGCGTTACAACAATGGGTTACAACAGGCAACAATGACCGCTAACATGCGAAATCACGCGAAAACGTGCGAAAACGTGCAAAAACGTGCGTTCTCGCACAGGAACGCTGTCGAACGGGATAAACAGTATCCTATGTCCGTCTCCTGGCTCAAAGCTTCCTGCTCACCAATTTTCAGCCAAATCGGTACAGCCGTTCTTGAGTTATAAATAGTGTAACTAACACGACTTTCTTTTATATATAGAGATTGATGTGACTAACCTCTTATTGATCTCAAGCGTGACATTTAATTCAGTTTTATATATTATCATGGACAAATCTGGACGCGCGTGGGGATTGTAGAATTTTCCATCTCAAATAATGCGTTAAATTTTAATCACAATAACGTGTAACATATTTTCTTGCCTTCGAGGGAAAGTAAACGATCTGCAGAAAGGTACTGTAAAATCCGGAAGAGTAGGATAGACTATTTCATTTGATATTTTATTTATCACAATTGTTTCCCAAACGGAGCATGATTCATGCGAACCACGCAAAATAAATTCTCTTTATGCTCTGCTTTCATCCCTTTTGTGCTCCCTCGTTAACACGCGAAATGAGTCAACGTGTTTTGAAAAAATATATAATTAAATAAATAAATGAGTAAGAGAGAGTAGGGGCGGGGTTGACGGGAAAGGCAACACATTTATCAGATGTATGCATAAGTCTTTTCAGGTTACACAAAGAGCAAACAGTACGCAGAGTGTGAATTTGACACTACGGCAGTTTGGTTGTCTGACATGAACCTACCAACACTCAAAAGTTGAGTCCGCTAAACTAGGGTCTGTGTTGGAAAGTTCAGTGATCAGTTCGACTTTTGTGTCTGAAAAAAAAAAAAAATTTGCGGCACGCTTTGCGTTTCTTATTTAATCAAAAAGGAAAAGGGTGCGGAAAGTCGTCGTTTTCTGGTGAAAGCATACGATAAACACGCTCCAGCAATTAGAACATGTGAGATATAGTTTCGACAACTTAAATATGATAATTTCAATGTGAAAGACAGTAAGCGCTCTTGTAGACCACAAAAATGTGAAGACGAGCAATTGCACGCGTTATTGGGTGACCATCCAACTCAAACTCGACAGCAATTGGCAAAAGCATTAAATGTGTCGCAAGAAACAATTACCAGACTTTTATGGGCAATGGCAAAGATCAAAAAATTCAGTAAATGGGTTCCACACAATTTGAATGAACGGCAAATGTACAATGCGCCTTCTCACACAGCAAAATCAGTGAAAAACACCTTGAAATTGCTGGGATGGGACATCCTTCTGTGGCGTCATGCGGTTGCAATAATACACAGACGAGAGTGGGTTAACTAATTGCTGGTTTATTTACTAAGTTCCACTACCGAAACAACCTTATTTACACAATTAAATTAGTTTAAAAAGATCCCACTACTCGGAGTAATCTGTCGCTGCGGCTACCACACTACCACGCTCGAATATCACTTACATTCGATGGCGTGAAGCGCCGCTGGACTCGTCCTTGAGTCTCCCTGTCCTTACGGCAAACACATTGCCGGCCCTATCCGCCACGCTCGCGGCCCGCACCCAACCAGGCATTCGCCGACCGGCTCCTCGGTCAGATGTGCACTCCTCGAAGACTCGGAGCGAAAGAGATCGGAGCGTCGTTGCGACCGGCACAGGTAGCCCGCACCCCTTCCACGCCGCCTCCTGGCTTTTCCCCCAACGTCACATCCGCTCTCTCTATAACAAAGGCTAGCACGTGGACGTCCAAACGTTTCGCCTACGTCACGCGGCCGCTCGGTGAAATGTGTTTGTATCCACGAAGCTACACTTCCGTACCCGCCGTACCCCACCCCCGACGTGGCGCCATCTGACTATCCCCACTTTTCGTATCAGTGGGGTACGCACTCGCAGAGCAGCACTTCAGAAATTTTGAGGAACTTTTAAAAATGGCTGGACGAATGGTTTGCCGCAAAAGACATGCAGTTTGTTTGTTTTTTTTGCGTGGTATTCATAACTGACCTAAAAGATGAACATAGTGTGATTGGCTGATGGCCAATATTTTGAATACATTGTGTTTTCTTTAGCTGAAAAAAATAGCCAAAACTTATGTATACACCTGGTAAATGGACCGCAATACCAAATATATATTTACATTTTTACGTATCTTCAATATTCATACACAGATGTTTGCTTACATGTAAGGTAAGCTAAATAATTACGAAAATCAAATAAGTTCATGATGCGTGGTTGGAATGCATCGCTTATAACTGAGCAAAGTATGTTACATATGACAAGTTTCTCATTCTTCTTAAGCAGTCTTCGAGAAGCCAGTTCAATTTAGAGGGTTCAAACCTATACCTTTAGACGCAATAATTACCATTCAATAATGAAGCATAATAAAATACTAACCGAAATTAAAATAGTACATTTTATAAGATGTAGAGTTCTAAATCTCAGATAATTTAGCAGTTGAAGAACTTAGAGAATTTTATGTTTTGCAGATTTCCGAAAAATTAAGATGTAATAACCACTTTTCAACAATCCATTTAATTTTGAAGTTGCACAGTCATTTGTAAATGGTATTGAAAAATTTCCAATGTTGATTACATCCAACTGAAATGATCTCGAATGGTAATATATAATTATTGTGTTTTAAAGGGCAAAATTAATGAGATTAATATTACAAGTTGTTAGTACATCGGCGGCCAAAACTGATTCAAATTTGGCGCCGTAGTTTCAAACCTATCGTCATAACAACTCCTTGTCGCTAATTAACAGCAAAGAGCATTTTAAACGTCCCGCGTCGGACTTATTTTTTCTCCAAATTTATTTATATTTTTTCTCCAAAACGGCGCGTTAGCTTCCAGAGGGAAAGACAAAAACATCTTTCGCGGAAAACTCTTTGGAAGGACAAACAGTTGAAGAGTTGAACGGTTTTCGTAGAAGCCCGCTAGGCCGCGCCAGGTACCGGAGACACTGTAGCGTGTCAACATCTCGAGAATTAAAAGTCCTCCAAATGAAGGCGCGATAGAATAGCATTATTTAAAAAGAAAGTGGCCGAACACAGTTTCGCGGTTACTCGACTCGCCTCGTGCGAGTAAAACACGGTTAAGATGTACGTATATATGCTACTGACTATTAATTTAATTATATATGATTGGTATTGCGACCTCAGCTGAGAAGTTTTAGCGCGCAAACGCGTTCCCATTATCGATATTTCGAAGAAATACTAATTTATGACGCCACGAGGGGTAATTGTTGAAGAACCTTGCACCGTGCGTATACACAAAAGATCGTCTCGTCAGTAAAAAGCCGTGGTAACTTACATCTGGGCGGCATTGAAGAACTTGACTAGTGATAGTAGCGGATGTTTTGAGCGCGTAAGAGGCGATAGCAAGCTGAAATGGTATGTCACACGAATTACAACAGAAAACAATCTTTTCGCGTAAGGAAACATTGGCAACAAGGTAAAATTGACAAACTTATTCCATCATCAATATTTATCACGCTGAGATAAACTAATAGTTCTCGAATAATTGTCTATCAGCATTTTCCCTAGAAGCAAGGTAGGAAGTGGGTAGCCACGCTTTGCGAGCAACCCAATACATCATTCTGTAGCTCTCCCAAACAATTTACTGAAGCTACTTTGCAGCGTCAACACATGTTTTCATACAGCGTTCTTCAAACATTTGGACCAGTATTTTAACATAAAGAAGCATTTAGTGCGAATTTTGTGTAAGTTCGATAGTTCGTATTTACGGAAACAGATTTTTCCTTTACAAAAATTAATAAGAACAAGCATCTCTTAAAGTTTCAACAGATTATTCTTAAAAAAACTACCATGAATATAACTCCTGAATTAATGATATTATCCAGAATAAAAGAAGTCAGGTCTCCAGATACAATAATTATTTATAATTTCATTAGAATCTTAACATTATGTATGTTAAGTCAATACCTTAGCTCCTAAATTCCTATTATCATTTCCTTTTGCGTGCATTTATTTTTAGTCGGGCCTGCTAGCATACCTTTAATTTTATTAATGATCCTATAGATAATCGAGTTTGACATCACTGCTGTAGCTTAAGCATGCTATGAGGATTATGCATTCAGTATAAGGACTAAGCTGTGAGTTGGCGTTATACTATTCTGGAAGCTCAAAGATTAGATCAGAAATTGAGCTTGTATCGTCGGTTATCTGTATATTTTGCTTTGTTTCATTTCTGTTTGACAGATTCTTATATATATTATCCTGTTCAAGCAAGAAAAACTGATGAACATGATGGTGACGAATGACTACAGAGATGTTCTAGAGGAGGGTTGTCTGACCGTTCCTTCAGCTTTCCTTAAGGCAATTTAAGGAGTTTTTCAAGAGTAATATATTTAGTAATGCGTTATATATGCATTTTAAAAGAAGACAAATAAGTATTATTTTATTTCTTTAAATATTTTCATATGATTAATATAAATTTTTTATTTTCTTTGAAATGGAATGAACTATTCAATTATGTGACGGTCCATTAAGACGCGTCCAATGTTTATTTTTTTATTAGAAAAAGACGCAGTCGAGCCGAGTTACGAGGAGGATCGGTGGTTAAGGTAGAAGTGTGATCGGTGGTACGATAGAAGTGTGTTGGAATTCGAACGTTGAAATGCTACAATAGCACATACTTCCTCGCGATATATCTAAATTTGAGATTTTCGGAAATTCAGAGAGTTCAATTAAAAAGACACCTAGGCCATTCTATTAAGCGCCCCTTCTTTTATCCGTGGAAAAAAAATTAAAAAATTTTGAGTCTTTTTTTAGAGAAAATATTTTAACTGCATAAATTTCATGCGTAACAATTACAAGAAACAAACTTTTTATAAATTGTATATGCTCTTTTTTTAAATAGTGACTTATTTTATATTCAATTTTGTAGTTTTGAAATTTGAACATTTTTCAATTATCGAAAAAGCGTACAGTTCACTGAAATGGGACCAGAATAAAAGTTCTTTCTGCCCGTCCCTTATTCCATATTACGAGAAAATTTTAAGACAATAATTGGAGGTGTTTGAAAAAAAATTGTTAATTCTTTTAATTGCCTATATTTTGCGCAAAAATACACGAAAACTACTAATATTTTCGAAAAATGGAACATGAACTTATTTGAAGATACACCAAAAAAATAGCACCCGCAAAAAAATTTGCACTTTTGCAATTTTCAAAAAAATCTGTTGTTTCAACGAGCATGAGATCTGCATCATTCTCTTAACCGTGCCTTTCTCCATCTGAGGTGAAAGGTTTAATCAATAAATTTGGTGCCATTTTTCAGAAAATTTTGAAAAATGTTTTAGAGGCTTCATGTAAAGTATCCAAAAAATCAAAATATCCGTTTGAAACAGCCAAAGACTCGAGTTCATTCAGATCGATGGGGGAATATCAATTTTGGATCAAATAGAATCTGATGAACGGTTTAGGCGCTAGCCCGTTCGTGTATTCACCTTCCGTGTATTTCCACCCTAGCGTTGTTGACCACAGATGGTGCCAGAAAGACAAGACGTTTTGCCGACAATCGATTTTTCAGTATCAAGGAATCACAAAACATGGATCCTGACTACACTACGTATTAAAGGAAGTAATTTACTATTGTAACGTATTGTAGGACTACAGTTAGCAACCGCCACAAAGGGCGGCGGCAGAGGATTAGACGCCAGGGGCCAGGCAGGATGTGACACGCCGAGGTATTCTGGGAAATCCTAAGAGCTAGGGAAAGGGATGCCCAAAGTACGGGACAGCGCATTTTTGCCGCGTGCCGCGTGTCAAATTCTTGGAATCCAGGGAAATGGATGTCCAAAAATGCCTGGCAAAGCGGTCAGTGTGGGCCGTGTGCAAAACCCAGTGACGTTTCAGGTCACGTGGGTGGGGGCTATATAAGAACAAACGCAGAGCGCGGGGGTGGGGTTTGTTGAGCTGAGAGGGAACCCTCGTGCGAACGCACAAAAACTTGCGCCCAGGGCGGTGCGGAGCCGAGCTAGGCTCGTGCGGCAAACCATGTGTTGGGACGCCGTTGTGGACTATATCCACGGGTGACAAGAGGTCGCCGGAGCTGTCTGCTGTGTGCGGGAGGCTCGCTGAGGAGTGGCGCGGGCCACGAGTCAGTTATTCATTTTTAAGGATCGCTCCTGCGATCAGGAAAGTAAAGATCTACCAGAGCTGTAACTTAAAGTAGTACTGTACATATTGTGAATAAACCTGTACATATTTATCATTGAAGCTCGTGTCTGTGATTATTGTGTATTCCCACGACGTCACAGACGGGTAGACATAATTGGTGGCAGCGGTTATAAAGAAACCCACGGGGGAGTACGTGCACCCACCAAATAGCATAATTGGTGGCAGCGGTTAAACGAATTCCACGGGGAATATCACCCACCAAATAGTATAATTGGTGGCAGCGGTTAAACGAATTCCACGGGGAATATCATTCACCAAATAGCATAATTGGTGGCAGCGGTTAAACGAATTCCACGGGGAATATCATTCACCAAATAGCATAATTGGTGGCAGCGGTTATAAAGAAACCCACGGGGGAATACGTGCACCCACCAAATAGTCATAATTGGTGGATGCGGTTATAAGAATTCCACGGGGAAGTGTTGCTCAATTGTGATAATTAATAGCAGCAGTTAAAACATTCACGCCGGAACGGCACGGCATTGTTGCACCATACGCATAGTGGTGGCAGTATTACGAACAGTGGGTGGGCCAGTGCGTGGGTGTGTCGACGGGCAGACATAATTACGACGCACGGGAGCAGAGAGGGTCCGCTCCTAGCCAGACGCCCACGTCTTCACGGCAACGCCGGAAGGAAGGAAGGAAGGAAGGACGGAGAAGGAAGGACGTCTCAAAGCCAACCGGCTTTGATAAAAGCAAGAAGTCAGCAAGGATCTGGTGTAAGTATAGCTATCTGCATTGTAAGGTTCGGTTCAGGTTTCAGTTATGGCTTACTTACCGAGATTCGGGAAAGATTGTGTAGTGCACGTGGCACAGGAATTAGGACTCCAAATTACCACAATTATGTCTACCCGTCTGTGACGTCGTGGGAATACACAATAATCACAGACACGAGCTTCAATGATAAATATGTACAGGTTTATTCACAATATGTACAGTACTACTTTAAGTTACAGCTCTGGTAGATCTTTACTTTCCTGATCGCAGGAGCGATCCTTAAAAATGAATAACTGACTCGTGGCCCGCGCCACTCCTCAGCGAGCCTCCCGCACACAGCAGACAGCTCCGGCGACCTCTTGTCACCCGTGGATATAGTCCACAACGGCGTCCCAACACATGGTTTGCCGCACGAGCCTAGCTCGGCTCCGCACCGCCCTGGGCGCAAGTTTTTGTGCGTTCGCACGAGGGTTCCCTCTCAGCTCAACAAACCCCACCCCCGCGCTCTGCGTTTGTTCTTATATAGCCCCCACCCACGTGACCTGAAACGTCACTGGGTTTTGCACACGGCCCACACTGACCGCTTTGCCAGGCATTTTTGGACATCCATTTCCCTGGATTCCAAGAATTTGACACGCGGCACGCGGCAAAAATGCGCTGTCCCGTACTTTGGGCATCCCTTTCCCTAGCTCTTAGGATTTCCCAGAATACCTCGGCGTGTCACATCCTGCCTGGCCCCTGGCGTCTAATCCTCTGCCGCCGCCCTTTGTGGCGGTTGCTAACTGTAGTCCTACAATACGTTACATACTTCTCCATACCCTATTTTGAATTTTTTATGCAGGATATAACCACAATAAAAAATTCGTCCCGCAACTAGATTTGTGGATCTGGATATGATTATACCATTTACCTGGCCATTGGGCTCACACTCTATTGATTTCTCTAACCTACTCTATATTTACAACATATTTTTTTTATCAAAATCTAGCTAATATAAATAACTAACCTACTTCACGTACCTCCTTTCATTCTAATATATACAATTTTCTACAATCTTAAATTACATACAGTCTGCTGCAATTACCTCCGTAGTATTCACAATCAAATGATGTGATACTTTCCCTGATACCCCCAGAACCAACAATGTCTTCAGAGCTTCACTTTGTACCCATAATTGCACATACATAAGACACACATGAAACAAACAGAATACACAAACAATACACTTTCAACAATTTGTTACATATATACAGTGATTCTTCTCTTGTCTTGATTTTATACAATGCAATCAAGTGATTCGGTTCAGTGTAGCCCTCCGCATTCCCAGTTCAGTTCAGGTTCCATGTATCAGTAAAACATACGGCTTAAGGCATCAGCATTTACGTGATCCTTACCCCTTTTATGAATAATTTCTAAATTGTATGCTTGGATCATTAATGACCAACGCATCAATCTCGGGTTCTTACTTGAACAATTATTTAGCCATACTAATGGGTTGTGGTCTGTTTCCACTTTAATTTTTGCATTTCCATCCAAATAGTACTTTAATTTCTGCAATGCCCATATTATGGCTGTGCACTCCTGTTCTGTTGTACATCGTAATAATTCCGAATCTGTGAATTTACGACTTAAGTATAACACCGGTTTTTCTTCTCCTCTATCATTATACTGTGCCAAAATGATGCCAATACCTCTTTTTGACGCATCACACTGCACTATAAAATCCTTATTAAAATCTGGCGCGTGAAGGACGGGTTCGTGACAGAGAGCGTTCCTCAGTTTCTCGAATGCCATCTCGCATGCTGGCGTCCACGTTACCCTGCCTTGCCGTTCGCGACCTCGCAATAAGTCCGTTAATGGCGCTGATATACTCGCATAATCGGGAATAAATTTCCTGTAGTAACCCGTTAATCCGAGAAAAGCACGCACTTGCTTTTTCGTTTGAGGTACGGGGTGCTCTTTAATAGTTTTTACTTTGGCCTCTACCGGCCGCATCATGCCACTACCAACCATGTAGCCTAGGTATTGCACATTCTTACGCGCGTATTTACACTTGCTTGGCTGCACATGCAACTTCGCTTTCTCTAATATTAGAAACACCTGCTCTAAATGTCTAAGGTGTTCTTGCCATGTGTCGCTATAAATGGCGATGTCATCCAAGTATGGGACTGCAAATTCTGCACATCCTGCTAATAAAGCTGCCATCATCCTACTACACTGAAAAGGTGCATTTTTTAGCCCGAAGGGCAATCTTAATGGCCTATACGTGCCAAAGCTTGTACAGAAAGCCGCATATCTTTGCGCTCTCGGAGTGAGCGGTATCTGATGATAAAATTTTGCTAAATCCAATGTAGTAATAATCTTAGCTGCCGCTACTGCTTCTATCCTCTCCTCCATGTTCGGCAACGGAAAATATTCTGATTTTATAATTTGGTTTAGCTTGCGATAATCTACGCACGGTCTTGGTTTTCGTCCCGGCGCCTCTACAAGAATCATAGGGGAAGCATAATCAGAGTCGCCTATTTCGATTATGTTATCCCGTAACATCTTCGCGATTTCTTCCTGCAAAATTTTTGATTGACGCGGCGACATTCGATAAGGCGCACTTCTTATCTTTTTCGACTCGTCCGTCAATTCAATGTCCATGGTGACGACATCCGTCAACCCTGGTCTGTCTGAAAATATATGCTTGTACTTTACAATTAATTTGAGCAGTTTGTCGCGGAACTCGTCTTCGACTTCTGTTCCTTCGAGCATAGCTTCCGCATCGAAGTCGACACTATCAAGGTTAATAGCGTACTTATCCAGCTCGTCTTCCTCAACTTCAAAGTTTGAGTTGCGATCTGCTACATAATTCAGATATTCGGTACGTTGCACGTACGCTTTCAACATGTTAATGTGGTAGATACGCTCTTCCTTTTTCCCAGGCATTCGGACAGAGTAGTTCGTGTCCGATTTTTTCTCTACTACTTCTCCCGGTCCTATCCATTGAACAGATAACTTTTTTGTGCGATTCGGGGCCAACACCAGCACCCGGTCGCCCGGCGCGAATTCTCTGTGTACGGCTCGCCGATCGTACCACGTTTTTCTTTTCTCCTGCTCGTTAACAAGCTTCTCGTGAGCTAATTCGCGAGATTTCTGAAGCCTATTTATTAGCTTGAACACATATTCGACGACGGAATTTTCTTCCTCATCGTCCTCGCCTGCAAGGTGTTCATATAATAAGGTTATGGGAGTTCTGAGGTTCCTCCCATACACTAATTCAGCTGGAGTGAAACCGAGGCTCTCGTGCACCGTGGTTCTCAGAGCAAATAAAATCGCGGGCATTTGGTCCTCCCACTCCGTTCCTGCTTCCAAGCATAACACTTTGATTAAGCGATTCATCGTTCTATGCACGCGTTCGATAGGATTTGACTGCGGGTGGTAGGGCGAACTTCTCACCAGTTTGATCCCAAACTTCCTAGCAAATTCCCCTGTCAATGCGCTTGTAAAGCACGTGCCCTGGTCTGTTTGTAATTCCTTAGGAAACCCGATTCTACTGAATAATGTCAACAAGGCACTAATGATAGTTGTTGATTGCAAATCTTTAATTGGAATAGCCTCCGGATACCTAGACGCTAAACAAATGGCTGTCAAAATAAACTTGTTGCCTTCTTTACTTTCGGGAAGAGGTCCACAAGTATCAATATTTATTTTACCGAAGACTTCCGTTATCGGCGGTACTAACATTAACGGTGCTTTTTTACGATCATTTGGCCTACCAACCTTTTGACACACATCGCAAGTTTTCACACTATATATAGCAACAGGATTTATTTACTTTCTCGTTACCAGGGCCCGTTATTGCAAACAATTCGCCATTAGGTTCGGCAAAAAATTTGCCGTTTTACGGCGCGTATTTACATACTTTTCTCTTCTTACAAAATACCTTCGTAAGGGCAAGAAAGTAAAAAAATACCTTTTCGCTACTCTTTTCTTCATCCTTTTGGGACTATGAGTAATCTGAAAATCTGGAGTAATGTACCAATGTTAATTTGTAGTCTCCGTCTCTTAATGTGTCTTTTCTCTCGTAACGATGCAGTCAGTCAATGCTATATAATTTCAGGATATGGCATAATTAATTTTTATATCTTTTGCCCCGACATATCGAGCCATATTTCCTTAGAAAATTTCTATGTTTACGCGTACTCAGGGTATTAGTTCGTATATTAGCCACCTCTCGGCCTCTGATGTAAATAATGAAATTAAGTGCTTTTGTGTTGGCAGCCCTCAGAGAGGCTCCGACAGTATTTTGTCCAGGTAACGCCCTGGCTCACGCATTGGCAGATTCATGCCTTAGATGTCCAGGAAGAAGCGCTCAGTATTAGCTTGGTTGTTGTGGAGGTGACAACGGTAACAACTTGCTCAATTCGTAGCATGAAGGTTGTTGAGAGCCTTCTAAGATTGTGTCGAAGTTTTAAGTTTGTGCTGGTTAAGTATCGTGTGAATGTTTGAATTTTTTACTTATATAATAATGTATTTATATACCTTTTTGTATTTTATTAGTGCCTATATGACAAGCAAGCCAAGTATTGATCGTGATAGTGAATTGGATGATTTATTTAAACACCAAACTGTAACAATGGAAGTGTGACGTATCTTGAAAACTCTTTTAAATTGTTTTTTCTGCTTGTTCGGCGTTTCTGTCTTCAAAAGAAGTGAATTAAAATAGACAAATAACTTTTAGAGTCCGCCCCTCATCACTTAACTAACGATATTAATTAATTTATGAATTTAATTATCTGAAGTTTGTAAATAGCAAATATAGAAACGAAGTTTATTAGATAATTAGAATAAATTACTCTTTCACTTTAAGGTTTAAACATATTTTTTGAAGTAGCGGCATTTGATTGTAACGGGATTTGATCTTCGGTTAATTATATGATTGGCCAAAATTTAAAAAAAGAACAAGGAGCTTCGGGAGAATTGGTAAAAAAATTTGAATTGTTTTTCAATATACTATTTTAATTGATTGTAATTAAAAATTATCTATTAACTGAGCGTTGCTAATAAACCATGGGGTAATTTTTCGTATAAAATTTTGTAGTACTTCCTAAAAATTATTTTGTACTTCACCACGCTGGACTAGCATATTAAATTCCAGGTTTCATAATCGATGAGTAAAACAATAATATACATTAAATACCAAGAGTGGAATTGGAATTTATAATGGGATAAAATTTTAAAAAATATTGCAGATTTTCTCTATTGTATCTTTGATAAATTATTTCCAGTTCATTTCTATATCAAAGTACAGGCCTAAATATTTAACAGAAGTATATTTTGAGAGTTAAGGAATAATAATTTTTCTTATGGTGAGTGGAGGTGGGAATGTGGGTTCCAGTAAAGTGAATATTTTTGCGTGTAGTTTATTTTCTCAATTTATCAGACCATTGAGTGTATTATAATAAAATATCATTCTTGAGATAGTCATAAGTACATATAATATCTGAATGAACTGTGAAAAGAACAGTGTCATCAGCAAATAAAACAATTTCTTGAAATCTAGTTGAAGCAGCAAGCAGCAACCTGGCGAAAACTCCGATTGAGCAAAATTATAAAGTCTTGTGGTTGTAGGAATTTGCAGAATTTCCCATGCTCCAAAACTGTGTTTCTGTAGGAGTTCTATTTCGTTGTGCGTGGCTTTACCCTTGGGCTATGCCGGTGATTCACCATACAAAGGAGGTAGTACCAAGGACTACCAATGCCTGCAGAGCCATGGGCTCGTTGACAAGCCCATACATCCACATCGGCTGGAGTTCGGACGTCGTCGCATTGTACCTTCTGCAGACTCAGCATCCGGGAATTTTGGAAGGAAACAGATTTCCTGGAAACTAAAATATGAACAAAGTTTAGTATATGTATACGAGGACTTGCTTACTTATGCAAAGATTAATCAATTCAGCTGCCTCCCTGTTTAATTATGATAGTCAAATTAGATAAATATAGTTTTAGGGCTTCTCAGTTATTCTTGATTGTATTGTCTTTGGTGTTTAAGAGTACCTATCTTCCGTCTGTGAGTTTGTGATTATTCTTAGTTCACGATCACTGGGTTCAACCAACTCCATCTAGAGGGTTGGTGCAAACTGGGTGAAAACTTTCGCTTTAAGTGTCGAGACTTCTGTTGCTGTAAGTGCAAGTCCTCGGGGCTAGGAAAAAGTCCCCTGCATATATTTTTCGGCGTGCCTCTTGTACTATATATATATATATATATATATATATATATATATATATATATATATATGTATATAGCAATGCAATTTATTGAAAGTGCAGTTAAACATTAAAAGTTAGCATAGTTAATCAGAAACATTACAACATTTATTTAACATTTTTTTCAGAAACGCCATGGCGTTTTTGTGACTTTGGATACGAGTAGTTCAATATCACTGTTCGGGCATAATATTTAATACATTTCTTAAATATCTGACATAATAATCGAGTAATTATGCAAACATAATTGTATTCATATTTTGTCAAGTTTATTACTTATTGAAATTTTTTTATGTATATTATTGATCTTCGCAGAATTCAACTAAACAACGAGCTGCCTGTTTTGTATTATTCCGTCACACTGGCCACCCGAAACGAATAGCTACAACAGTACCATTATTGGCCACTAGATGACGGCACATGATGGAGAGTGCCGTCTAGCCCCGCCTCGTCACAAGTGAGAAATTTCACTCTCAAAATATTATACAATAACACCATCAAAATCTTATTTAGTCCTTACTTAAAAGTCTATATAACTGGCAATTAGAATTTATGGAATCACATAAGGGTAGCACCGAAAAATTAAAAATTTTCTGTCAGCTCACTCACGTCGTATCCATGCTTGATAGAGAGAGAATGCTTATAATGTGTCTTGTTGCATTTAGTGAAATGTAACTAAACATTAATTACGATAGTATGGATTGTAAGGTATATAGCTATGTAAATCATAACTGATTTCCTATATTACAAACTTAATTTAGGTACGTTATTGAAATATAGCATCATTTATGGTAAGGTGTTATTACTTACATTTTAACATGTGATATCTTGCAGTATAGTTTCTACTACCTATACTAACACTATCTGTGTTATCGCACTACTTGGCAACATTGCCATTGTGATTGTAAGAATTTCAACAACTTCAAGGGTGTTTAATTCAAATGTTCATTAATTAATTATTTGAGATAACCTTTTATCAGTTGCAAATTCAAGAATTCTTCTTTGAGAAATATATTGACATTGATGTCTGAAGTGTTTAGTCGTCCACCGATCATAGTAATTCCAATTCACAATCCTTGTAAATGCACGTCTGTGACTTCCAGTTATTGCTTGGAAGCGAGTATGCTCGCGGAATTGTGTCCACAATCATTGTATAGCTTTTAACATACCTAGTATGTTCAGAGTTATTATTGCCTAGAACAAAAGTTAAAAATCGAGGCGGAGCGTAGCGAAGCCAAGAAATTTATATAATGACATAATAAAAATAATTATGTCGTTTTAATTTTTAAGAGAAAGTAAAAAATTGTATTATGGCCGTAATTTGATTTAATTTAAAAAGTTTAATTTTTTTGTTCAATTTAGTTTATTTATGTATGTAACCTCCCTTATGTATAAATTCCCTTATTTAATATTATTTCATAAAACTAATAAATATTTCTTTAAAAGTTTTAATTAATTAGTGTGTAAATTTCGTATCACTGTTCCACCCTGTGTCGTCATACCCTGATTTAACGTCGCTGAGCCTGTTTCACAGAATCCAACATGCGAGTACTGGCGTATGGAATGGTGTTCTTGCCAGTGGCGTTTTCTTGGGGTGTGCAAGTCGTGTGTTAACGCCCAAGGAAATAAAAAGAAACATTTTTTCTTTGAATTTATTTTGATTTTTTTCATTTATTCTGTCTTCCGTGTGTGTCATAGATCAGCACCAGCGCGTCCATGCAACACCGGCAGTATGCGAGCGCACCTCAGGCCGTTGGCGAATGCCTCCAACGTCTTCAGATCGGATCGGGAGGCGGCAGCGCATGCGTACAACCACACCTGGACAAAGCGTGCGGAGAAGTTGGATCTCGATTCAACGGCCTGGTGGGGAACGCAGTCCGTGATTGTGATATTCCGTTGCGAATGGCAGACTTAAGCTATACTCATGTAATTACTGTTATTTATTGCTAAGGATAATGAAAAAGTGTAAAAAATAGTTTTAAATAATTACTTTCCTTCCCTTTCGTATGAAGAAAAGAAAAAAGTAAATGATAATGGGCGATCATGTCCATCATGTCCTAATCTGATAATATTTCATAATTTCGTTTTAAAACGAAAACTGAAGAATAAGGAAAGCGTTGATTTTGTGTTTTAAAATACTTTAAAATGTATTATTCCAATCTTCGCTTTAGAAAACACAACATCCTCATTGTTGTTATTTTGCGACTATCTTTCCCTCATTCTTCTGATATTAATTTTAAAAAAATCAGTATTTTGTTTATATATAGATCAATTTTACTCTAATTATGTAAGCAAAAAGAGTAGTATGGGTGTAACACTGGCTTTCAGTGCCTACGTCCTAGTTCCAGAGTGAGGAGACGCCACTGGTTCTTACATCCTTAATGTAAATAGTATTTTCTTCTCTAATACGAGAGAGTTTAATATTTAAAATGTTGTGTTTATGTATTTCTCTTCGTTATGTGAAACAAATATTAAAAGATATAGCAAACTAAATAAAGCAGGCGTTTGATGTAGTTCTCCGCTCATATATTCGAACTGCCAATTGCAGCGTGAGTGGCGAAAATATAATATAAACTTTAAATATCATTTTTAATTATTTATATTTCCATGGTGTATTCAATTACAATATAAGCACAAATAAATAAAAAAAGTTGGTTAATGGTGTTAAAAAAGAAATCAAACTTCGTTCAAGGGTACGTTAGATGGAGTCAAACGCACAAGTACTCGTGTTACGAATGGTGGCGCGAGGAACGGAATGATAATTTCCAGGTCTTCAAAATTATACCGTTGCAGTGGTCCTTTAACAGGTAATTTGTATTTTTAGACTATCGTCGGTTTTTGAGGTAACATGTAACGTCCTCTCCACTAATAACTTTCCCAAACAGAATCTTCACTCTGTACCTCACAAGGAACACTTTGCTGGCCACGGTTTATGTATATATTTAATGCATTAATTCAAATCAACATTACCACTGTAATACTGTAGCCGATTTCAGAGAATCTGGAGCGCGATACTTTCACTACCAGGCACGAAAATCGTGTGAAAAGTAATATTATAATAATATTCTTCACAAATCTATACCTAGTGCTAGTGCTTTTCATCGCTATTGAAAAGATATTACTTTCAAAGCCGTTCAGCAGACATGCATGAAACGTGATTAAAGCGGTGAAGCAGGCTGACATTTCACTAACCTAATTTTAAATACAGCCCAGGCTCTAGTTCTGTACACACCACATAGGTTAACTACATCACCCCCGAATTATCTTTATTATAACGCGTGGTCTTGTTAGCGATGTAACTGAGAGAAATCGGCGAACGCAAAAATAAACAAATAGAAATATGACCAGTATTATCATCCAGTTTAATAACCACGAAGACTTTGCCATTGATCGTGTGCGTCAGATATATATCAACTTTTCGGCCTTGCGTAGTTTGTGTTGTAAGTTCTATTTCTTGGTATGCAAAATACGATATGCTACATTCCACGCGTTCAGAGATAGAAATTCAGCAACGTAAACAGAATTTACAAGTTCGTTCTCCACCGAAATTTTCCTCCAAACCTAGTACGTCCTTGAATATCTAAAATTAAGATGAAAAAGTGGTTTTTATATGTAACAACCAATTAATTAAAACTTTTAAACATAGATTTATTAGTTTTATGAAATAATTAGGTAAGTAGTTATTTTATTATTAACCTACACAATAATTGAATTAATCTTTGAATATTTGCTATAAATGCTTAGATCAAATTTAAAATTTCTGCTCTGAGAGATGAGGCTGCTGATTTGAATATTGCGAGAGACCATATCCAATTATTCACATTCACAGAAAGTCTTCCTATTAGTCGATTCGACGTGAGAATACTGCGGGATCAATTTTCAGTCTTTATGCATGGCACGTGGAAGTGGCGAAATTAAATCCTTTTCTAACTTCACAGTGCTATTTTAATGACATAATTACCAAAAGGTAATGAAAAGAAAAGAAAGAAAGAAAGAAAGAAAGAAAGAAAGAAAGAAAAATTTCCAAGGTAACCCTTCTCGGTCCGTCAAATTACAGATCAACAAATTTGTGAGGGAATGTGAAGTTCTTTTCTCCAGGAGCGAACGAAAAGTGTCAGAACATACGTTATATAAGATGTTGAGAAGGACGTGTAGTTGTAGCCACAGTCTCTGATTGAAGTGTGGAGGTTGCGTGTTAAATCATTTCTTGTGTCGTTTGGATTTTTCTGTAGTATAAACTACGAGCACGGAGAATAAGTAATGTACCATACATTTCACTCGGCCCGGTGCGTGTCACGATGGGGCCGTGCATGCATTGCCGCTTGCGGAAGAGGAGGTCGCGGGTTCGAATCCCGCCCTTTTCGGGAGATTTTCGGAGGAGCGTCGTAGTGAAACTTAACGTAATAAAATATTACAAGTTTCATTACGACGTTCCGGGACGTGTCTCGTAACGTATAAGTATTTAAAACTTATAAGTTTCGTTACGTGACTGTCCACCGGAAATCGCCCGAAGAGGGTCTCCTCCGCCGGGAGCCGGCTCGCGTCTGAATCTTCTTCGAAAAGCAAATACATGAGGCCCCATCGGGGGGCGTTTTGCAAAAAGTGTTGCTGGTTTTTATTGCAAAATTCATCAAAACGCCCGCGCATGGCATCACACTGGGACCTCCCAAAGCAGAGCAGACGGGGGCGGGCTAGGCGGAGGTCCCGGAGCACGGGCTAGCCTCGAACCCGATTCCTCCGCTTTGTTAGGTCTCAATGCTAGCCATGCGCCACCAGGGCACGAAGGCAACGCTAGTAATTATTCTATATGAAGTCAATCATCCGTTAGACACATGATCACTTAGTAAAAATGCCGGTGACCTTCCCTCACAAGATACGAACTTGTCAGCTTCCACATCCCAAGCACACACCTTGCCACTGTGCTACAATGGCGACAGAGCTAGCTCGCTCAACATGTTATACTATGGTACCCGTACTATCGTAATCGTACCCTAGGATACTAGCGTACCCGTGCGAGGAGACCCGCAAATTACCCCACCCTCTTCCCTATTTTTCTATTTTCATTTTAAACCTGTAATATATGTTTTTCAAGACCTTCTTATCCACCGTTACATATTCTATGTCTTTTGAATTCTACTACAATGAGGCTGATGTGTTTATAATCGCCTGCTGTAGTTTACACTCTTAGCGTTATACTTATGTTTCGCTCTTTTATCTAGAAGGAATGTGCTTGATTTGTCTTTATTTTTATTATTGTGTTTTCATCACTGATGTTCTGCCCCTCCCCATTTTGGGCGTGGCAAATTATATTTTATTGCATTGCTAAAATTATTGCTGCAGATGACAATAAGGTTAGAGTGATGCATGTTCATCATTATAAAACTAAAAATGCAAACTCCTGTGGTCAATAAAGATTCAAGTAACAAACCTTCAAAAATAGGGGAAAAGATGCCAAACTATAAAAAAAAACTTTACTTCTAATTAAATATATTGGTTATAGTCAATATACGGTTCGATATATGGTTCTGATCTTATTATACCAGTAATATAAGACTTATATTACTTCTAGTTAGTATCAAAATAATAATCATCTCCAGCAATAGTTAAAATGAAAGAATTGTACTATGATCACCTAATATATGCAGCAACAAAAAACTTTTGGGCATAAGAATAATACAAAAACATTAAAAATTTACATTATTCACTGCCAAAATATTTTTGTAAACTTTTTCTGGAATATATTTTGGATCAACGTAAGATTAATCAGTACATTCATCTGAATTATCAGAAAACATTAGTTTTCTCTGCAGGCCATGGTGTAGTCAGCAAGGAATATGCTAAACTGATGCTTGTCACTGATTTCCCCAACCAAAACGAATCATTTGGCTGGGAACAACAAAATTCAAATGAAACACACAGCAATTTGTGAACTAACATAAAACTGTTTTTTAATCCACACTCAGTTATTGCTATTACCTAACAGATGGTAATCAGTTTTGCCAAAAATGTTTGGAACTTTTATGCCCCAACCCCTTCATATGCAATATGGTAATAAGTGAAAACATTCCACACTGCCATAATTTCTCCTGTTTCCGTGTAGGGGCTGAATCCTCTCACGACTGAATCTAAGAAAAGAAATCGTCTCATATATTGTTTCAGTATTATCTATTGCGGCATTCACGCGCATCCAATCTTTATAAATGAGGTCTCCAAAGAATGCGAATTTCACAGAGACGTGAAGAATTGTATTTTGACTGTAAAAAAATTAATAAAATATTTTTTAAATTAAATATTCATGTCAAATGCCACCCAAACACTTGGACGTAAATAACTCCTAAACGAAGCATTTTAGGAACTTAAAACTAAAATTTTAAGATTAAGGGGCCTCAAAGAAACGTTTCTCATACCGTAATCAACGGAACATATAGGACGACGCTTCTGGATACTACCCCACCTGTTCTGAGCCACGAAAATATGCAACTGTATGTGAAATTAAACTAATTACTTGATATTATACGCGAATGAATAACATGGGTGTACGTCTCTGTTCGGTTATAATGTTGGATAAGAATAGTTTGTATTCACAAAAGAGTATTCTATAGTTATCATTTCCCGGAGACATAGAATATGTAACGGTGGATAAGAAGGTCTTGAAAAACATATATTACAGGTTTAAAATGAAAATAGAAAAATAGGGAAGAGGGTGGGGTAATTTGCGGGTCCCCTCGCACGGATACGCTACTATCCTAGGGTACGATTACGATAGTACGGGTACCATAGTATAACATGTTGAGCGAGCTAACTCTGTCGCCATTGTAGCACAGTGGCAAGGTGTGTGCTTGGGATGTGGAAGCTGACAAGTTCGTATCTTGTGAGGGAAGGTCACCGGCATTTTTACTAAGTGATCATGTGTCTAACGGATGATTGACTTCATATAGAATAATTACTAGCGTTGCCTTCGTGCCCTGGTGGCGCATGGCTAGCATTGAGACCTAACAAAGCGGAGGAATCGGGTTCGAGGCTAGCCCGTGCTCCGGGACCTCCGCCTAGCCCGCCCCCGTCTGCTCTGCTTTGGGAGGTCCCAGTGTGATGCCATGCGCGGGCGTTTTGATGAATTTTGCAATAAAAACCAGCAACACTTTTTGCAAAACGCCCCCCGATGGGGCCTCATGTATTTGCTTTTCGAAGAAGATTCAGACGCGAGCCGGCTCCCGGCGGAGGAGACCCTCTTCGGGCGATTTCCGGTGGACAGTCACGTAACGAAACTTATAAGTTTTAAATACTTATACGTTACGAGACACGTCCCGGAACGTCGTAATGAAACTTGTAATATTTTATTACGTTAAGTTTCACTACGACGCTCCTCCGAAAATCTCCCGAAAAGGGCGGGATTCGAACCCGCGACCTCCTCTTCCGCAAGCGGCAATGCATGCACGGCCCCATCGTGACACGCACCGGGCCGAGTGAAATGTATGGTACATTACTTATTCTCCGTGCTCGTAGTTTATACTACAGAAAAATCCAAACGACACAAGAAATGATTTAACACGCAACCTCCACACTTCAATCAGAGACTGTGGCTACAACTACACGTCCTTCTCAACATCTTATATAACGTATGTTCTGACACTTTTCGTTCGCTCCTGGAGAAAAGAACTTCACATTCCCTCACAAATTTTTCGATCTGTAACTTAACGGACCGAGAAGGATTACGTTGGAAATTATTCTTTCTTTGTTTCTTTATCTTTCGGTAATAATGTCATTAAAATAGCACCGTAAAGTTAGAAAATGATTCAATTTCGCCACTTTCACGTGTCATGCATAACGACTAAAAATTGATCCCACAGTATTCTCACGTTGAATCGGCTAATGGGAAGACTTTCTGTGAATGTGAATAATTGGATATGGTCTCTCGCAATACTGAAATCAGCAGCGTCTTCTCTCAGAGCAGTAACTTTGAATATTTGTATAAATGCTTATAACAATTTTAAAGATTAATTCAATTATTGTGTAGGTTAATAATAAAACAACTACTTACCTAATTATTTCATAAAACTAATAAATCTTTGTTTAAAAATTTTAATTAATTAGTTGTTACATATAAAAACCACTTTTTCCTCTTAATTTTCGATGTTCGAAGACGTACTAGGTTTGGAGGAAAATTTCCGTGGAGAACAAACTCGTAAATTCTGTTTTCGTTGCTGAATTTGTATCTCTGGTCACATGGAACGTAGCATATCGTATGTATACTAAGGAATATAACTTAGAACACAAACTACACAAGGCCAAAAAGTTGATATACATCTGACACACACAATGGTAAGGACTTCCTTGTTATTAAACTGGATGATAATGCTAGTCTTATGCCTATTAATTTATTTGTGCGTTCGCCGAGAGGCCGAATTCTCTCCGTTACACCGCGTGGCTAACAAAACCACGCGTTAGAATGTAGAAAATTCGGGTTGGGGTATTTTCACCGTTAGGCGCGCGGACCACAGGTGTAGTCCAGGTGAATGTCGAAGCCTGCCTTCCGGCTGTGAACCGTCACAAACACGTTTAGCGCCTATTAGCTGCCTGTAATGGGGTCAGAATGTTTGGTCAGTATATGTCTCACCTTCACAGCGTTAATCCATGCAGCTCTAATTCAAAATCGCTACAGCTGTAGTTCACGCGCCTAACTGTGTTACTATTTTTTATGACTACAATTTTGTTTCTTCTTTTAATAAATAGCTTTTGTTACTTGCTTGAAATTCAAATTGTATTTATTTTGTAATGTAGCTTTAATTTTCACTGCTTGTTTAATTTTAGAATATTTAACTGTTTAAAATGTAATTTGTATGTATGTATGTATGTATGTATGTATGTATATATATATATATATATATATATATATATATATATATATATATATAAACGCGGCTTTCTACCCACATTGCAAATTTTTGATTGCTTGAAAATATTAAAAATTTTTAGTTTTTTTAATATTCATCATAAAAAACAGTTTGCAACAGTGTTGCTTTTCTGAGAAGTGAGACGTAAAATTATATGCAATTTAAATATTTTTGAAGGTTTTCAAAAATGAGGTCAAATTCTTAGATTATTTTAATTTCTTTCGCCTGTGCCTTCAGAATGTTATATTACTTTTGGATATTACTTGAGTTCCGTTCTGAAGGATGACCTAATTAATTTGAAAACTATCAATCATGACTTATCACTCAAACTATCAATCGTATCTAGAGAATGAATTTTTATGTAATAGCAGTTTTGTCTTACCATTGTCAACGTTGGCAAACTGTCACCGTCCTAACACAATATCCAAGTTTTTCCATTACATATTTTTACATATTTAGTACTAATTACGTACATATTTTGCTAGTTTTACTAGTATATTTTTTAATTTAATCAGTTTTCTTCAAATGTATTGCACATTTTTTATGAAAAAAATATTTTCCAAAAAACATTTTTCATACCCTTTTGCGTACTGTCTACTTCAGGTACCTACGTGAAGACTCATGTTTCCATAGTACAGCGCACATGCTTCAGTATGTCAAGCGGGAAGTGCGCGTCAGTGATTGAGATTTTCACCTCTTATTAAGAGTATCGTTGTCGCCGCGTTTCCTGACCATTAACCTTTATTTCCCAGAAACTTTGCGATGGCCGACATTTACCACTTCGAGTGTGCTGCAAGCTGCAGTGATTGCTTGCTGGTCATCGATTTCATCATTCATACAATCGTACAATGGCACAATTTGTACGATACTATTGCATCTAGTCTGGCTGGAAAACTACGGTCCTGGTTAGCAACAGATGAAGCTTTTACTTCTGATGATAAAAATGTTTGGTGCTTAATGTGCATTAGCTTGTGCTCTCTAAATGATTTTTATAACGTTTGTATTATTTTTTTAGTTTAGGAAATGTACGAGTAATTTCATAATTATATTTAGTACATTTCAACATTACATATTATAACCGATTTTACATATTTATTATATATTCTTACAGTTTTCATTACATATTTATGTACATATTTATGTACATATTTTGACTCTTCATATTACATATTTTTTCAGATTCTAATTAGATCACTATCATGGGATAGTGGGAATAAATTAAAGTTGCCATTCCAAGGAACATTGCAACGATATGGAGTTAAGGACGTGGAAATTTAGTTGAAAGGAATACAACTACAATTCAAAACGCTAACAGATGTACATACTGTAAATGAATAAGTCTTAACACAAGTGTAAACTTCTTTTAATACAAAAGATAACAATGAAAATAAAGAATAGCAGCACATGGCCTCTGAATGAATGTACAATAAATTCGTGTACCAATTACACAATATTATCTTATTAATATTAAAAATTAATTAAATACGTTCAGTAAAACACACAAATAAGAAATATCTTTATTATGAAGGGATGAATAAAAGCATATTGCCGTTGTGGAGCATTGAACATCAGGTAATATTGCTACAAAGCCTGAAGAACAGAATCAATATTTGCCACGTACTCGTAATACGTTGTTGGCCAATGCAAAATTGACTAACACCCCATTCATTGAAACGGATTATAAAACTTGAATATGTAATTTATCGTGTCACTCTTACACAAAGTTCAATGAGTTATGAAATATTAATTATTAAATTATACAATTTAACTTTAAATAAAATCTGTTACAGGCATTCTGCAGGAATACAATGAATCGTAAAATATTGGTTATACATGTAATGTTGGCGGCTGTGAACGAGTAAAATTTGTCTTTGAATCTTTATTAATTATTGTTAAATATTGAGCTGTAAATATATTTATGTAATGTTATATATAGACTCACTTTCAGTATTCAATATGCAGTTTAACGGCTGTAATGTTTTAAAATATTTTTTTTTGTATACCAGCTTTATAAACGACCTTTTCTGTTGCAAGAAATCGTTCATTAAAGGGCATTTTACGGCACAAATGAGGACTTAGTAGACGTTACGGCACAAAGGATAAAGTTATCACACATTAAGTCAGTCGCAACGAGACAATCGTGGGGAGATACCGGTGAACGAAACAGCCGACCATCATTTTCTCGCTCAGATGTCAAATATCCGCGACGTCATAAAAATGTTGTTCCGCAAAATTAAGTTTTATTTCTCATAAATTTATAATGCTGTTACACAAAATATTAGCGTAGGAACACGTTTATAATGTTGCTTTATTGCATTCGTACAAATTTTAAAAACTCGCTCCTAACGTCGTTCGTTTTCAAAAAATGTACACATGTACTAAGGTTAATATTATAAACTAATTGCATTAACTATTGTACGTTGTTAAAATTCCTAATATCAATTTGAAAATCTGGAATTAAGGGTAATAATATTGATAATTTTACCGTTTTTATAAAATTAGTAACAATTTCAAGTCATAATTGACAATGTGACATATGATACTAATATATAACATTTTTATTACGTGATATTTCTTAACAGTTTTCTCAAACGATTTAAATGTTCCAGTAATTTATTAAATTCGTATTAATTTTCATTAAACATCAAGCATAATCTATAGAAACACACATTTATAACGTCATTATTTTAGTGAACACATTACGTTTAATCCACACAACGAATCCCATATTTTCGTGAAGATATCCAAAGGCTATTGGGCAGGAATCACCAAGATTACGTAGAATCTGTGCATTCTTTCTTCTATGGTTTAAGATAGATATGATGCTAAATGTGCATTATACCTGAAACAAAAAATGTTTGGTGAAATGATGTTGCTTCTGCATTTATTAGGCATCGAATTGGTAGAGACAATTGTATCTAATAATCCTACTAACTCCCAAAATAAAATGAAAACTGAATTCTATGAGCACTATGATGTTACAGGTCTATATATCTTTGTACAATTACGACAACCGATATATGTCAATATTAATTAAGTAAATCGTATCTTGTTAAATAAATTACAGAAATTGTTTAAAAGATTAAAAGATATGTATAAATGTCCACAGATATCTCAAATTAATCTTAATAATTTCACCTACATGACTTGGCTGAGTTCTTTACCCTATTGGCATTCAGTCATAGTCAAAGAAGTTTACTACCGATCCAGACGCTAGTTACCTAACCCGGGACAAAAAATCCCGAAGTGTTGTTTTCAACTCTTTTATGCTTTTGGGGTGCTGAATTCGAATGTTTGCCCCATCGGAAAAGGTTGGAGAGAAAATAACAAAAACCGTCACAAATTTTGAACTTTTTTCTGTTTTTCGTCTGTACCTCAAACTATAAGTTTTAACAAAACTGCAATTTATAAAATTAAAGATGACAAAACTTCCTACAAAATCCATATTTTAACTTTAAATTTTTGAGACACGTTTTAGGTGATCGAGCACACTCCATAATGTCCTTTTGGTCCTCTGTCCCAAACAGAAGAATATTACTCCCCAGCCCTCGAAGTAAACGAATTCCGCTGCTGGTTCAGCGTGTACATCTTTCATTTAAAATACTTCCATGGAATATCAAGACATGGAAAACTCAACCTCCTAAAACTTTAATAATTGTGTTTTTAGTAAATGGTTTTGCAAATAGCTTTGTTATAATTGTTTTTTGGAAGTTTTATTACAATAAAATCGAAACATAGTTGAAATATTTTTCTGCATTAAACTATTATTTATATTTTACTTCATTATACGTTATTCCAGAGGGCAGTGATAACTCTGAGCTGAATAAAAGTTTCACATATTCTGATAGCAATTTTGAGTAATATTTCTCATTTTCGTAATTCCTGTGATTACTTGAATACTTAAATTTCTTTCTAAACAACTCTTAGTTTCAAAATAAACTCTTAAGTTTATACCCCTTTAAATATACAGTTGTTCCTGCAATAAACTTTCATAAAAAGCACTCACGTTCTGCATGATGCCTATTTGAATGTTACCAACACTGCGTCGCCGACACCGCCAACCTTTAAAAAGAACACACATCATAAATTTAGGTTTCAACACTCATGTTTAGAAACTAGTAGTTATCTTCACAGTTAGTTTGGAAAGTTTTTTTAGTGGTCTGTGTAAGGCTAAATAGAAAAAATACTATTATTTTTTTAATAAACATCACATACAGAAAATTGTCTATCGATCACTTGAATGACTTTGACCACAAGATTTTGATAGACAGCTTTAAATAAAACATCCTACTTTTAATTTATATACATATATGCAATGAACATTCAGAGTTTGTTAGGAAATTTCGGAGCGACGTTCCGGGGAACTGGTTTTCCCCCATCCTCAGGCTAGACTGAGTTAATGGAGAAAAATTATGCTATAATTACCGAGATGTAAATTTTATACACTATTACAAAGACAAATATTGCACTCGATATAGTATGACAGAGACTCACCAATTTAAAACAAAATCTCAAAATAAAACCAAAGTAATACAAATATTTGCAACGGGGCGTGCAAACCATGCCAGACGTGTTCCTGTTAAATTATTGAGTAAAAAATATTATACGAATATTGAATTTTTCATCATTACCGTACACTTAAAATCTTACTTGAGCGTACCAGGATGTTTTCATCCTGGTGCAGGCTATCTTTATTAAAATCCTGGTAAATATACCAGGACCCTGGTAGGTCTGGTAACACTAAACGACTCTACATCCCTCAATATTGTTCTTGTACCACGAGTTCATACAACACGTGTAAGTTTATATTCTCACATCGTAACACGTAACATGGTTTAAATTATTTAGGGAATTATTTAATTTACAGAATCAAGTGTTCTGGAGGATTAAGTGCTTGAGCCCACTTGTCAACTCAACACCCACGTGACTGCTTACGAGGGCAAGATAAGCTGCCACACCTGGAAAATACTGTGGCTGTCGGGCTCGGCTAGGGGGTAGCAGCGGTTGGTGGTCGGGGAATGGGAAAAAAGGGGGGGGGGGTTAAGAGGGGAGGACGGAAGAAGAGGGCGTGCCTACGTGAGATTCGATAAGCGTTTACACCTGGCGGCAGTGGCGTTCCGTTTATCGACCCCAGAGGCCGCCACCGCCACCGCCGCGTCGCCGCAAATTGAAAACACACACACACACATCGGACGGCGGGGGGGAGGGAGTCGATGAAAGCTACGATGGCAGCTTCAAGAGGGTGCGGAACAGGCGAAGAGGGTGGAAGAGGAGGAAGTGGAGGGGAGGAATGAGTTGTAGAGGAGGATGTGGAGACACAATGGGAAGAATGAGGAGAGAAAAGGGTAGGAAAGAAGCATAGTTAAGGAGGAGAACAAAATGATGGGAAGAAGGTACACGAAGAGGTGGGGAAAATGAAGAGGTGGGGAAAATGAAGAGGTGGGGAGAATGAAGAGGTGGGGAGAATGAAGAGGTGGGGAGAATGAAGAGGTGGGAAAATGAAGAGGTGGGAAAATGAAGAGGTGGGGGGGGAAAATGAAAGAGGGAGGAGAATGAAGAGGTGGGGAGAATGAAGAAGGTGGGGAGAATGAAGAGGTGGGGAGAATGAAGAGGTGGGGAGATGAGGTGGGGGAGAATGAAGAGGTGGGGAGAATGAAGAGGTGGGGAGAATGAAGAGGTGGGGAGAATGAAGAGGTGGGGAGAATGAAGAGGTGGGGAGAATGAAGAGGTGGGGAGAATGAAGAGGTGGGGAGAATGAAGAGGTGGGGAGAATGAAGAGGTGGGGAGAATGAAGAGGTGGGGAGAATGAAGAGGTGGGGAGGATGAAGAGGTGGGGAGAATGAAGAGGTGGGGAGAATGAAGAGGTGGGGAGAATGAAGAGGTGGGGAGAATGAAGAGGTGGGGAGAATGAAGAGGTGGGGAGAATGAAGACGTGATGAGGTTAAAGAAATGAGATAGACGAGGAATTTGAAAAGAGGAGGAAATAAAGGAGATGTGAGGTGGATGGGAAAGTGATAGGGAAATGCATGGTATGAGAAGAATGAGGAAACAAAAGCGATGATATGCGAGCACGAGGAGGAGAAGAAGAAGAAGACCAAGGTAAGAGGTCGAACAAAAATAGACCAAGGTAGTACTTCGTCTGAATAACTTGATATATTACTACTTCATCACTTCCTAGATCAGGTTTTAGATTCACATTCTGATAATGAATTTTGAGGTCATTTGATTAGCGAATGCTCCATTATCAAGACGAGAATTTTCGAGGTCAACTGCTCGGTTTGGACAATTTCTTACTATTCTCCGAAATATTCCAGACAAATCATAGACTTCGTCTCAAAGAATAGGACACAAAATTCGGCGAATTTAAAAGAAAACGAAATATATTTATCTTTGTTTCTAATAGCTATATAATCTTATTTTGTAAGACTATATCCATTTTCTGAATCACTTTAGTATTTTCATACATTCTGGTAAATATGAAACAGTTTGTACTCTATTTTAAGGAACATAAAGTAAGATGCAAACTAATAATACATATAGAAGTTCAAGGTATACCTCGGCGATATTTTGTTTAAAGAACGTAAGGTTCTTTGCTCATCTGGAAGGTTCACATCGTAAAGCTCGCCAGTAGCAGACACGAAACGTCGAGCTGTGTGTTGTTCTTATCGCCGTCGAGTCCGCTCGACCCTTATTTCCTCCCCTCCCTCTCACCCCACCTTTCGTCCGGCGGTCGCCCACGCACACCACTGCCACCTTGCCCTTTGCTCGGCTCTCCTTCCTCACGCCACCTTTCTCGCATCACGCCCCAGGATGCACCCTGCCCCTCGGTCCTTCCCCATATCCCACCCCTCCTTCGCACCATAGTACTCCCTCGAATCTCACCACTCCCTCCCTCGAATCTCACCACTCCCTCCCTCGAATCTCACCACTCACTCCCTCGAATCTCACCACTCACTCCCTCGAATCTCACCACTCACTCCCTCGAATCTCACCACTCACTCCCTCGAATCTCACCACTCACTCCCTCGAATCTCACCACTCCCTCGAATCTCACCACTCCCTCGAATCTCACCACTCCCTCGAATCTCACCACTCCCTCGAATCTCACCACTCCCTCGAATCTCACCACTCCCTCCCTCCAATCTCACCCCCTTCCTCGCACCACTCCCTTTCCCGCAGCGCCCTCCCCCTCGCGCATCCGTTCTGCTCTTCATCTAAATCCCTCTCCTCCCCCTCTCCGCTCTCCGCCCTACCCACACCATTCCTTCCGCGACGTTCAGCTCTTTCCCTGGAAGCCTCCATCCTTCGCTTTTCTCCTCTAACCTTCCTCGCTCCCTTAATTCGTCGGATGCTCATTCCGTCGCACGGACCACTTAATCTGGATGGAGACCTGAGAATTGAGTGGGAGTGCTGAAAACTTAAGAATTACATTTCACTATTTCCCTCTCTGGCGGTCGGGCCACACGGAACCTCGCTCTCAGTACAAGAAGTTCATGACATGGCTTTTGTGACGTGTTTGGAATTTCTTTGCGTCAAACCGTCTACCTGCCAAAATGCAGTGCAGGATGTGTTGCCCACCAAACAGAGGCAAAATGTTTAAAAGTACATACATAATCTTTGGAAAATAAGTTCTCCCACATGTCCATGGGCAAATACATACGGATCGTTCGAAAACTCTACATTCTCTAAAAGTTAGTAACATACACTTTAAACCTCCCTGTAGAGAAGATTAACTAAAAGAAAGCTACATTTATTATACTCTTAATACGTACATCAATATAACTCAAGAACGGCAAACCGAATTTCAAATTTTAATTCTTCTGAATTCTTCGACAGGTAGCTAGGAATCCCTTCAACCCATTTGCTAACAAACAACACTTAACACTTCAGCAGGTTATCTCTCGAGCCCTGCGTTCCGTCGCTCTCAGGAAGCATTCCCGTCTGCAGCGGCCTCCCTTGTTACACAGAATTCATTACCGAACTTCAAAGCAGCCAGACACTCGATATTCATGAGGCATCGACCTGTAACGACCGGCCCCTGCTCTGTCGGGGGGCGAATGGGCTAAACGTAGCAGGCGCTGTGTATGCAGCACGCAACGCGCAAGAGATCGGCGGGATGCGTTCCTTGGAGGTTTCCAGGCGCGACGCAATTCTCGTCAACGACACGTCTTAATGTTTTGGTAAGACACGACGCTGGAAAGGAGGGAAAACTATCTACAATCGATGAACTTATAAGATCCCAAGTATTATGTATGAGTAAAAGGACTCGCATTGATTTGGATACGTGTCAGTTTAACCTGAACGGGGAAACAAAAACATTTGCAACAAAAATCCGTTGTCCTTTGAGTTAAATTTTTAATAACAGTTTTATATATGAATAACCACTCTACGCAGAGTATTTAACCATATTCTGAAGAAACCCAGAGACGACCAGTTGGTTAAAAATATTCGTATTTCCTAAATACTACCATACAATGCGATCCATACAATAATACCATATTTCGGCGCTGGATTTCAATTACAGGGTAAGTGCAATAAGTATTTATTCTACATGAACAACAGCTGTATTATAAATGATTGAAGGTGAGTTAAAGAGCAACAAGTACTTAAAATTACTGGACATGATAATGCTGCATTTCTAAAACTGTATTTACAAGTAACCATACTAACAAAAGCATCATTCCGAAATATTATATATCACGAGAATTTGTCTTGTATCGACATCAACCTCATCAGTTACAAATTCTGTAATTCATTAGGTTCCATCGAGTTACTATTTTCGTAATAGTGTTTAATAACCGAGTGTTTAGGTAAATGGATTTTTAAAAAATGACACTGGTTTGAAAAGTATAATCTCTGTAGTTCCAAGCCATCTGCATTACTTTAGTATTGCAATATTGCACGTGATTTCCTAAAATGTAATTAAAAATTAAACTAATAATGTACATTTTAATTAATAAGGTGATTTCATTCGTGAAGTAGTCCTAGTAAATGCCACTTGTGCTTCCAAAATTGTCAAATCACTCATTCCTTCGCGATTCCTGAATTTTTCATAGTATCCAATTGTGGAATTACCAATGATGATGATGATAATAATAATAATAATAATTATTATTATTCCCAACTTGTTTACAGAGATAACATTATAAATTAATTATCACCAGTGTATAAAATAGTTCATTAATTATATCGCATAATGTATTTTTTTACACAGTCACTAGTAAAAGGGTTTGGGAATGCACAGCGTGCTAAAAGTTTAATTTTTAGCACTAGTTCTAAACTGAAATGAATCTCAAATGTTCTGATAAAACTGTAAATTCAACCAAGAGAAAAACTCACTCATATGTTCGCATCAGCTACTACTTTCCTTAATATAGAAGTACCCCATTAAGTGATTTGTATATACTTCAATTAAAATAATATGCCAGTCAGTAAGGCTGTCGAAAAATATGGTTTATTACATGCGTGGCAAAGACCTTTTCTTATTTTGCTCGTACCATTTCCTCATTAAGTCTATCAGACTCGTGTCCCAACCTTTCCTATTCACAAAATTAAATGTCATTTTTTCATAAAGTACTCATATCGTAAATAATTTTTGTGTAATACGTATTTTTGTTGCAATACCATTTCTCGTTTCCAGCCAATTTTTCGTCAAACAGAAAACTAGTAAATCTACTAATACACTGACAAACTACTAAATATTAAATGCGTCCATCGCAAAAACTCCGGAAAAAAAAGAACAAATAAAATTTTGTAATTAATCGCTCGAAGAGAAACAGACATTATATGACCTATACATGCATATATTCGTAAGCTTGGTGATACAATGTTCGATCGCAAGCTTCTACGCCAGCTGCGTCGGTTCCCAGGTCTTTTCGTACAAATTTTAGAGAAAAGGGCTGCCTCGAGTGCAGTTGACTACGTAAGAGGAGCTGTGGGAAGGGTAATAAGTATCGATCGCAATACAAACAAGAAATACTGAAGATGTCTACAACCAGTTACAAGAAAATGCGTCCTTTAGGGAAGTAGTTTTTACTGCTAGTTGAAAGCAGAGTTATTCGAGTATTTCAATCAATATCACTTTGAAATAACTATTGTATTTTTGGTTATAAATGCGAATGATTAACAACTTTATATTACTAGGAACTTCGGTTTCTTGAAATCGTTTACCTTCCTACGTATTTTCCAATGAAAATGTTTAAAGAGTTATTATGTTTAAAGAAATCTGAGATAAGAAATATAATAAGCAGTTACTAATGTAAGTTAATGTTGTCACGCAACGTAAGAAAAGTATTCAAATGTGGACATATAAGTAAGAATAATCTTAATATAAACTAGTCCTAATGTGTAAGGCGTCTGATGTTTTCAAAATACAAACTAGAAATTAGTCCAAGGTTTTGTTTCGAATCCAACATTCACGATAATGATAAGTGTTGATAATCATTCAAATTGGCATCTTTTCTGAAACTAGTATTATTTAACTCGCGGACAGTTTACGAGGCAACATATTTAAAGATACAATAAAGTGGTATTCATCGAAAAATGAACACAAGTTAAAAGGCAGTCCATAATCAATTTTTAATATCTGATATTAAATTGAAGTTCTTATTTTTTATGGAAGTAGTAAGACTGATTACGTAATACGACGAGATTCACAATCTGAAAAAGTACCTACTTTCCTCAGTACTGATGGTCTAGATCAGTGTGCAAATCACACCATATTCCGCTCCTCAACGATCAACAGGTAGGCCCAACTGGCACCATCACAAAGTGACAAGTTTGTAATCTCCGGGATCGATCCATTTGCTCACCCCAACATGGTCTGAAATTGCTCGGAATTTTTAGCACCTATAGTCTCCCAGTATTGCCAGTAGATTTTTACTCCTGTATTTTGTCCCAGAAAGCTCCACCATAATGAACGTCTCTGAATTATTCGTCAAATACCGAAGAGCATTTTTTTTATAGAGGGGAATTGTCGACGATTTAATTTTGCCGGACATTTAACCGGAATTCTTTTGCCGCAAGTTCGATGGTTCACCCCTCCTGGAAACTGCATTCGTCCCCCTCACCCCTACTGGAAACTGCATTCGTCCCCCTCACCCCTACTGGAAACTGCATTCATCCCCCTCACCCCTACTGGAAACTGCATTCATCCCCCTCACCCCTACTGGAAACTGCATTCATCCCCCTCACCCCTACTGGAAACTGCATTCGCCCCCCTCACCCCCCTGGAAACTGCATTCATCTGCCTCCTCTCTTACTTCGCGACCTTCCATACCCCCACCCCATGCCACTCTCTTACTTCGCGACCTCGACGCGCTTTACGTATCTTTTAGGCGCTGCAATTTCGGATTAGTCTTCAAATAATATTAATATTATTATTATTATTATTATTATTATTATTATTATTATTATTATTAATATTATTATTATTATTATTATTATTATTATTATTATTATTATTAATATAACTATTATTATTATTATTAATATTATTATTAATAATATTATTAATTACACTATTATTAATACTATTATTGTAAACAAGTTCATTATATTTTTCTCTTGACAACTTTATTTCACAAAGAACACGCAAATTTCAGCAATGAATAATGTATCAATGGATAGAATATTTTACAGTCTTTATTAATAGTACGCTATCTTACATGAGAATACATTGTTTATTTGAAATTTAATCTAAAAGAAAACGAAGTAGATAAATTATAACCCCCTAGAGCTTACAAACTTAGCAAGGGCAATTTTTGCCGTTCTTCCTATTATTCTCCCCACAACCCCCCCTTGCCCCTCAGGCGTGAAAATTAGTCTAAATGAATCCGTTAGTTAGCTGACTAAATCTGACAGAAACCATCCAAATGCCAAATGTGCACCCAATATTATTGTTTACAATAAAACATTTATTAATTTATCTGATTGTGCTATTCACTAATAATGCCATAACCCTCTTGTAAAGAGTAAAGTGAACGAACCGGGATATGTGATATGGTTAGACCTATATCATTCACCTCTGACAAGAGTTCAAATTTCTCTCTCCTCATGCGGAATTTGTTTTGGACAAAAACGGGTTCGTGTCAGGATTTTCCGAAGTTCTCTTCTTTCCCATACCTTGCTCCAGACCCTCCACGTTGTCGTCGTCCTCCCCGTCGCCATGATTGTCGTCCTCTCGTCCTTGTCGCCGTCCTTTTCGCTGTCATCATTGTGCATCATAATTTTACCAGTCATACTTCTAATTATCCTCACATTAGTCTCGCGATACAAAAAGCGCTCTCAAGTTGCGAACTCGAGCAATACGGCTGCAAAACCACCGCATCTTGAGGTGTCTCCATTTCAAGTCGTAAGATGAAAACACATGAACACAAACCTTTTGTGATATGGGCATTTTCAGCTCCATCGGTAACCTCAAGGTCTGAAGAGGAGATAGTGGAGTTTGATAGTGTCAACTAGGTGGGAAAAATATGTAAATAATGACAAGGATGTGTAGACAAGTTAGTGTGCATTAATGTTTTCTTATTTCATTTTAGAAATATTTAAAACCTCTCATGTGTAATCATTCTGGTACTTCGGAAAATTAATTTCAAGTATTTTAGAAAACGAATATATTAATCAATTTAAATTTTAGAAATTAAATTTTTTCAAATAATTGTAACCTTGCCCGGAATTTGAACGCAAAAAGGTGGTGACAATTATAAAAATTTTAGACAATTCGAATATTGGATAATTAACCGTTTCCGGTTTGGTGAGAGGCTGTGATTGTTAAGTGCGAGTGATATCGAAACTGTTTCGTCCTTCGGGAGCGACATCGCCTGACAGGAGGGAAGGGCAGGGAACCTTGGGGAGAGTGGGGGTTGGGTTCCCTGGGGAAATATGCGGGGAGAGGATTTGCTCCGGTCTTCCCTCACGCATACATAAATAAATACACGCATTTGTCAGCAATCTCGTGTGTCAGAATCTAATTCCAATTTAAGCTACATAACATGTTTCAAGAGCTAGTTTCTGCTCACCAAACCCACTTCCTCGGCTAACAGTTCGCTCTCATTGGTAACGATGTTACACAAGACCTTCCTAAAGTCGAGATCGCGGGTTTAAGACCTGCTGGAAGCTGTGGGATTTCGATGAGCAAAGAATCCTGTGTGCCATGTCACAATTGTTGAATGTGGAATAACTGTGGCTTCTAGGGGCCCGTCAAATTAAATACTGCAACAATTTCCATACTAATAAAAACCATCATTCTATCAGCAAAACAAAGGTGCAAGTTACGAATAAAGACAAACTTGTTCTGTCGGTCCCTGGCTAGAAATATTAATAAAAAAATCGTTGCTAATATTAGATTGAGTATTTAAAGTTTGAATTATTTCACCTGCTATGGCAATTTGTATCGTAAGTGTAGTGCATGTTTTAAGCCTGTAGGTGGTCCTCCCCGCTAGAATAGAGATCCGGTATTGCCAGTTTGCGGGATTCCCCCTCCTTATATATCCCACTGCAGTTACCGCTCCAGCCAGGACAACCTCTAGGCTTTCGATTTGCCTATCTTTCGGTATTATCCCTGCATTATTCTTCGGACAGTGGCTTAATTTGACCCAACTAGGAAGCTAAAGTCTAAAAGACAAGGCTCGACTCCAACGACGCTGAAAAAGCCACAGATGCTGCCGCCGAGTTATTGTAGCTCGGGTAGGTGTGAGTTGCCAAGGAATGCCGGATTCGATTTCCCTCAACTCTACAGTTGTTCTTGGGGATGGACCAATGGACAACCTTCCAGAACTCAGACATTACGTTACACCATCAGGTAAAAATTGCTGGAGAAGCGATTTTATTGAATCACTTTTTTAAAATACATTTTTATCGGAAACAGGATTTTTGGGCATTTCTTGCCATTTAAATTCAATTGAACGCTTGGAACTCTATATTGTTAATATTCTTCATTCTAACCGTTTTCTTTATGTATTCAAGCAAATTTGATTTTATTTCTTTTATGTTCGTATACATCATATTGTTCATCAAATACAATTCCTTCATCAATCAACCTCGATTTTGTCATTTAGGGAAATATCGTGTAACAGAAATCTCAGACATAGTATCTTGGTTTAATGACGTACAGGGAATACTTTGCCGTATTGCGGCAATTTTCAAGCTCATTGATGGCGCATGAAGAGAGAAATAATGTGCATTTCTAACGAGCGTCAAAACTAAGACTATTAAACCAAAATATGTTAATGCTATAATCTCAAAATAATCCTCAAAAAACTTCTCATAAAGAACCAAGAGTTAACAGGTTTTTACGGCGAGTATGGCATGAAAATTTTCATCTCGTGATTGAGTCGGATGAAAAAGCATTCCACTACAAGATTTTGCACATCTACAAAATTTCATTTTTATAGTGGCTCTGAAAATGCAAGCCACAGTTTTATGTGGACTCCTATATGGCGTTAGGGATAAGACAAGAAAATGATGAAAACAACTAAAAAACTATGATATGATAAGCTAACTACCACGCGTAACATTCATTATTTGATGTTGCTACAAAACAAAGTTTCAGTCTTTTAGGACTCTTCTGATATATTGCCTAGAATTACTAGTTAATGTTGAATTAAGGGCATGCTTAAGTTATTCCGAGTCGCTGTGAGGGATAAATCCATCTCTATTTACCTGGCACAACCCTGGCCGTCCGACCACAGAGGAAACGTTTGGTTTGAACTCGGGTGGGCTCCAGTGCAAGTACGAAACTGAAAATCTCGTTTGGCGGTGTTCGCTTTGGCAAATACCGCTGTCCGCCCACCCAACTAACCACCGGCTCGCGGCTCGCGGCTCGCCGCTCGCCCGCTCGCTCGCCCGCTCGCTCGCCCGCTCGCCCGCTCGCTCGCCCGCTCGCCCGCTCGCTCGCCCGCTCGCCCGCTCGCTCGCCCGCTCGCCCGCTCGCTCGCCCGCTCGCCCGCTCGCTCGCCCGCTCGCCCGCTCGCTCGCCCGCTCGCCCGCTCGCTCGCCCGCTCGCCCGCTCGCTCGCCCGCTCGCCCGCT
>BLKR01006221.1:0-61975 GCA_011170035.1 Teleogryllus occipitalis
ACAGAAGCGTAAGCCAGAGCCCCGATTAATAAACGCTTCTTCCTTTATTTGCATTTCTGTGCCTGGGCAAACGAAAATAGTCACTGGTCAAACGACACTACACTATTGAGAATTAGCATACTGAATATTAAAGTTTTTCCTTTAGTGTAAGTGGTAGCCGGGTCGATTATATAAAAAAAACCTTAGTCGGAGGCAGCGGTAAATAAACGCTTCTGCCTTTATTTGTATTTCTGAGCCTGGGCAAACGAAAATTGTCACTGGGCAAACGAAAATACACTATTACGAAATAGTATACTGAATAATATTATTGTTCCTTCAGCGTAAGTGGCAGCCAGGCCCTTTATATGAACAGAAGCGTAAGCCAGAGCCCGGATTTATAAACGCTTCTTCCTTTATTTGCATATCTGTGCCTGGGCAAACGAAAATAGTCACTGGGCAAACGAAAATACACTATTGAGAATGAGCATACTGAATATTAAAATTGTTCCTTAAGTGTAAGAGGTAGCCGGGTCGATTATATAAACAAAAACGTTAGTCGGAGGCAGCGGTAAATAAACGCTTCTTCCTTTATTTGCATTTCTGAGCCTGGGCAAACAAAAATTGTCACTGGGCAAACGAAAATACACTATTACGAAATAGTATACTGAATATTATTATTGTTCCTTAAGTGTAAGTGGTAGCCGGGTCGATTATATAAACAGAAGCCAAGCGGCAGAGCCCCGATAAAATAAACGCTTCTTCCCTTTATTGCACTTGTGCCTGGCAAACGAGTATCATCACTGGCAAACGAAGATACAATTCATTGAGAATGAGCATACTGAATATTAAAATTGTTTCTTCAGTGTAAGTGGTAGCTGGGTCGATTATATAAACAAAAACGTTAGTCGGAGGCAGCGGTAAATAAACGCTTCTGCCTTTATCCGTATTTCTGAGCCTGGGCAAACGAAAATTGTCACTGGGCAAACGAAAATACACTATTGAGAATTAGCGTACTGAATATTAAAGTTTTTCCTTTAGTGTAAGTGGTAGCCGGGTCGATTGTATAAACAAAAACGTTAGTCGGAGGAGGCGGTAAATAAACGCTTCTTCCGTTATTTGCATTTCTGTGCCTTAGCAAACGAAAATTGTCACTGGGCAAACGAAATACACTATTGAGAATTAGCATACTGAATATTAAAGTTTTTCCTTTAGTGTAAGTGGTAGCCGGGTCGATTATATAAACAAAAACGTTAGTCGGAGGCAGCGGTAAATATACGCTTCTGCCTTTATTTGTATTTCTGAGCCTGGGCAAACGAAAATTGTCACTGGGCAAACAAAAATACACTATTAAGAATGAGTATACTGAATATTATTATTGTTCCTTCAGCGTAAGTGGTAGCCAGGCCGTTTATATGAACAGAAGCGTAAGCAAGAGCCCCGATAAAAAAAACTCTTCTTCCTTTATTGCATTTCTGTGCCTGGGCAAACGAAAATAGTCACTGGGCAAACGAAAATACTCTATTGAGAATTAGCATACTGAATATTAAAATTGTTTCTTCAGTGTAAGTGGTAGCCGGGTCGATTATATAAACAAAAACGTTAGTCGGAGGCAGCGGTAAATAAACGCTTCTGCCTTTATTTGCATTTCTGAGCCTAGGCACACAAAATTTGTCACTGGGCAAACGAAAATACACTATTACGACATAGTATACTGAATATTATTATTGTTCCTTCAGCGTAAGTGGTAGCCAGGCCGTTTATATGAACAGAAGCGTAAGCCAGAGCCCCGGTAAATAAACGCTTCTTCCTTTATTTGCATTTCTGTGCCTGGGCAAACGAAAATAGTCTCTGGGCAAACCAAAACACACTATTGAGAATGAGCATACTGAATATTAAAATTGTTTCTTCAGTGTAAGTGGTAGCTGGGTCGATTATATAAACAAAAACGTTAGTCGGAGGCAGCGGTAAATAAACGCTTCTGCCTTTATTTGCATTTCTGAGACTAGGCACACAAAATTTGTCACTGGGCAAACGAAAATACACTATTACGACATAGTATACTGAATATTATTATTGTTCCTTCAGCGTAAGTGGTAGCCAGGCCGTTTATATGAACAGAAGCGTAAGCCAGAGCCCCGGTAAATAAACGCTTCTTCCTTTATTTGCATTTCTGTGCCTGGGCAAACGAAAATAGTCACTGGGCAAACGACAATACACTATTGAGAATTAGCATACTGAATATTAAAATTGTTCCTTCAGTGGAAGTGATAGCCGGGGCGATTGTATAAACAAAAACGTTAGTCGGAGGCACCGGTAAATACACGCTTATGCCTTTATTTGCATTTCTGTGCCTGGGCAAACGAAAATTGTCACTGGGCAAACGAAAATACCCTATTACGAAATAGTATACTGAATATTATTATTGTTCCTTCAGCGTAAGTGGTAGCCAAGCTGTTTATATTAACAGAAGCGTAAGCCAGGACCCCGATTAATAAACGCTTCTTCCTTTATTTGCATTTCTGTGCCTGGGCAAACGAAAATTGTCACTGGGCAAACGAAAATACACTATTGAGAATTAGCATACTGAATATTAAAGTTTTTCCTTTAGTGTAATTGGTAGCCGGGTCGATTATATAAACAAAAACGTTAGTCGGAGGCAGCGGTAAATAAACGCTTCTGCCTTTATTTGTATTTCTGAGACTGGGGAAACGAATATTGTCACTGGGCAAACGAAAATACACTATTGAGAATTAGCATACTGAATATTAAAGTTTTTCCTTTAGTGTAATTGGTAGCCGGGTCGATTATATAAACAAAAACGGTAGTCGGAGGCAGCGGTAAATAAACGCTTCTGCCTTTATTTGTATTTCTGAGCCTGGGCAAACGAAAATTGTCACTGGGCAAACGAAAATACACTATTACGAAATAGTATACTGAATATTATTATTGTTCTTTCAGCGTAAGTGGTAGCCAGGCCCTTTATATGAACAGAAGCGTAAGCCAGAGCCCCGACTTATAAACGCTTCTTCCTTAATTTGCATTTCTGTGCCTGGGCAAACGAAAATAGTCACTGGGCAAACGAAAATACACTATTGAGAATAAGCATACTGAATATTAAAGTTTTTCCTTTAGTGTAATTGGTAGCCGGGTCGATTATATAAACAAAAACGTTAGTCGGAGGCAGCGGTAAATAAACGCTTCTGCCTTTATTTGTATTTCTGAGACTGGGGAAACGAAAATTGTCACTGGGCAAACGAAAATACACTATTGAGAATTAGCATACTGAATATTAAAGTTTTTCCTTTAGTGTAAGTGGTAGCCCGGTCGATTATATAAACAAAAACGTTAGTCGGAGGCAGCGGGAAATAAACGCTTCTGCCTTTATTTGTATTTCTAAGCCTGGGCAAACAAAAATTGTTACTGGGCAAACGAAAATACACTATAACGACAGAGTATACTGAATATTATTATTGTTCCTTCAGCGTAAGTGGCAGCCAGGCTCTTTATATGAACAGAAGCGTAAGCCAGAGCCCCGATTTATAAACGCTTCTTCCTTTATTTGCATTTCTGTGCCTGGGCAAACGAAAATAGTCACTGGGCAAACGAAAATACACTATTGAGAATAAGCATACTGAATATTAAAGTTTTTCCTTTAGTGTAATTGGTAGCCGGGTCGATTATATAAACAAAAACGTTAGTCGGAGGCAGCGGTAAAAAAACGCTTCTGCCTTTATTTGTATTTCTGAGACTGGGGAAACGAAAATTGTCACTGGGCAAACGAAAATACACTATTGAGAATTAGCATACTGAATATTAAAATTGTTCCTTTAGTGTAAGTGGTAGCCGGGTCGATTATATAAACAAAAACGTTAGTCGGAGGCAGCGGTAAATAAACGCTTCTGCCTTTATTTGTATTTCTGAGCCTGGGCAAACGAAAATTGTCACTGGGCAAACGAAAATCGACTATTACGAAATAGTATACTGAATATTATTATTGTTCCTTCAGCGTAAGTGGCAGCCAAGCCCTTTATATGAACAGAAGCGTAAGACAGAGCCCCGATTTATAAACGCTTCTTCCTTTATTTGCATTTCTGTGCCTGGGCAAACGAAAATAGTCTCTGGGCAAACGAAAACACACTATTGAGCATGAGCATACTGAATATTAAAATTGTTTCTTCAGTGTAAGTGGTAGCTGGGTCGATTATATAAACAAAAACGTTAGTCGGAGGCAGCGGTAAATAAACGCTTCTGCCTTTATTTGTATTTCTGAGCCTGGGCAAACGAAAATTGTCACTGGGCAAACGAAAATACACTATTGAAAATGAGCATACTGAATAATAAAAATTGTTCCTTCAGTGTAAGTGGTAGCCGGGTCGATTATATAAACAAAAACGTTAGTCGGAGGAGGCGGTAAATAAACGCTTCTGCTTTTATTCGTATTTCTGAGCCTGGGCAAACGAAAATTGTCCCTGGGCAAACGAAAATACACTATTGAGAATTAGCATACTGAATATTAAAATTGTTCCTTCAGTGTAAGTGGTAGCCGGGTCGATTATATAAACAAAAACGTTAGTCGGAGGCAGCGGTAAATAAACGCTTCTGCCTTTATTCGTATTTCTGAGCCTGGGCAAACGAAAATTGTCACTGGGCAAACGACAATACACTATTACGAAATAGTATACTGAATATTATTATTGTTCCTTCAGCGTAAGTGGTAGCCAGGCCGTTTATATGAACAGAAGCGTAAGCAAGAGCCCCGATAAAAAAAACTCTTCTTCCTTTATTGCATTTCTGTGCCTGGGCAAACGAAAATAGTCACTGGGCAAACGAAAATACTCTATTGAGAATTAGCATACTGAATATTAAAATTGTTCCTTCAGTGTAAGTGGTAGCCGGGTCGATTATATAAACAAAAACGTTAGTCGGAAGCAGCGGTAAATAAAAGCTTCTGCCTTTATTTGCATTTCTGAGACTAGGCACACAAAATTGTCACTGGGCAAACAAAAATACACTATTAAGAATGAGTATACTGAATATTATTATTGTTCCTTCAGCGTAAGTGGTAGCCAGGCCGTTTATATGAACAGAAGCGTAAGCCAGAGCCCCGATTTATAAACGCTTCTTCCTTTATTTGCATTTCTGTGCCTGGGCAAACGAAAATAGTCACTGGGCAAACGAAAATACACTATTGAGAATTAGCGTACTGAATATTAAAGTTTTTCCTTTAGTTTAAGTGGTAGCCGGGTCGATTGTATAAACAAAAACGTTAGTCGGAGGAGGCGGTAAATAAACGCTTCTTCCGTTATTTGCATTTCTGTGCCTTAGCAAACGAAAATTGTCACTGGGCAAACGAAATACAATATTGAGAATTAGCATACTGAATATTAAAGTTTTTCCTTTAGTGTAAGTGGTAGCCGGGTCGATTATATAAACAAATACGTTAGTCGGAGGCAGCGGTAAATATACGCTTCTGCCTTTATTTGTATTTCTGAGCCTGGGCAAACGAAAATTGTCACTGGGCAAACAAAAATACACTATTAAGAATGAGTATACTGAATATTATTATTGTTCCTTCAGCGTAAGTGGTAGCCAGGCCGTTTATATGAACAGAAGCGTAAGCCGGAGCCCCGATTAATAAACGCTTCTTCCTTTATTTGCATTTCTGTGCCTGGGCAAACGAAAATAGTCACTGGGCAAACGAAAATACACTATTGAGAATTAGCATACTGAATATTAAAATTTTTCCTTCAGAGTAAGTGGTAGCCGGGTCGATTATATAAACAAAAACGTTAGTCGGAGGCACCGGTAAATACACGCTTCTGCCTTTATTTGCATTTCTGAAACTGGGCAAACAAAAATTGTCACTGCGCAAACGAAAATACACTATTATGAAATAGTATTCTGAATATTATTATTGTTCCTTCAGCGTAAGCGGTAGCCAGGCCGTTTATATCAACAGAAGCCTGAGCCAGAGCCCCGATTAATAAACGCTTTTTCCTTTATTTGCATTTCTGATCCTGGGCAAACGAAAATAGTCACTGGGCAAACGAAAATACACTATTACGAAATGGTATCCTGAATATTATTATTGTTCCTTCAGCGTATGTGGTAGCCAGGCCGTTTATATCAACAGAAGCGTAAGCCAGAGCCTCGATTAATTAACGCTTCTTCCTTTATTTGCATTTCTGAGCCTGGGCAAACGAAAATTGTCACTGGGCAAACGACAATACACTATTGAGAATTAGCATACTGAATATTAAAATTGTTTCGTCAGTGTAAATAGTAGCCGGGTCGATTATATAAGAAACACCCCACGTTAGTCAGGCACCGGTGAATACGCTACTGCCTTTATATGCATTTCTGAGCCTGGGAAACGAAAATTGTCACTGGGAAAACGAAAATACACTATTAAGAAATAGTATACTGAATATTATTATTGTTCCTTCAGCGTAAGTGGTAGCCAGGCCGTTTATATGAACAGAAGCGTAAGCCAGAGCCGCGATAAATAAACGCTTCTTCCCTTATGTGCATTTCTGTGCCTGGGCAAACGAAAATTGTCACTGGGCAAACGAAAATACACTATTACGAAATAGTATACTGAATATTATTATTGTTCCTTCATCGTAAGTGGTAGCCAGGCCGTTTATATGAACAGAAGCGTAAGCCGGAGCCCCGATTAATAAACGCTTCTTCCTTTATTTGCATTTCTGTGCCTGGGCAAACGAAAATAGTCACTGGGCAAACGAAAATACACTATTGAGAATTAGCATACTGAATATTAAAAATTTTCCTTCAAAGTAAGTGATAGCCGGGTCGATTATATATACAAAAACGTTAGTCGTAGGCACCGGTAAATACACGCTTCTGCCTTTATTTGCATTTCTGAGCCTGGGCAAACGAAAATTGTCACTGGGCAAACGAAAATACACTATTACGAAACGGTATACTGAATATTATTATTGTTCCTTCAGTGTAAGTGGTAGCCAGGCCGTTTATATGAACAGAAGCGTAAGCCGGAGCCCCGATTAATAAACGCTTCTTCCTTTATTTGCATTTCTGTGCCTGGGCAAACGAAAATAGTCACTGGGCAAACGAAAATACACTATTGAGAATTAGCATACTGAATATTAAAGTTTTTCCTTTAGTGTAAGTGGTAGCCGGGTCGATTATATAAACAAAAACCTTAGTCAGAGGCAGCGGTAAATAAACGCTTCTGCATTTATTCGTATTTCTGAGCCTGGGCAAACGAAAATTGTCACTGGGACAACGAAATAACACTATTGAGAATTAGCATACTGAATATTAAAGTTTTTCCTTTAGTGTAAGTGGTAGCCGAATCGATAATATAAACAAAAACGTTAGTCGGAGGCAGCGGTAAATAAACGCTTCTACCTTTATTCGTATTTCTGAGCCTGGGCAAACGAAAATTGTCACTGCGCAAACGAAAATGCACTATTACGAAATAGTATACTGAATATTATTATTGTTCCTTCAGCGTAAGTGGCAGCCAAGCCCTTTATATGAACAGAAGCGTAAGCCAGAGCCCCGATTTATAAACGCTTCTTCCTTTATTTGCATTTCTGTGCCTGGGCAAACGAAAATAGTCACTTGGCAAACGACAATACACTATTGAGAATTAGCATACTGAATATTAAGATTGTTCCTTCAGTGGAAGTGATAGCCGGGTCGATTGTATAAACAAAAACGTTAGTCGGAAGCACCGGTAAATACACGCTTCTGCCTTTATTTGCATTTCTGAGCCTGGGCAAACGAAAATTGTCACTGGGCAAACGAAAATACACTATTACGAAATAGTATACTGAATATTATTATTGTTCCTTCAGCGTAAGTGGTAGCCAGGCCGTTTATATGAACAGAAGCGTAAGCCAGAGCCCCGATTAATAAACGCTTCTTCCTTTATTTGCATTTCTGTGCCTGGGCAAACGAAAATAGTCACTGGGCAAACGAAAATACACTATTGAGAATTAGCATACTGAATATTAAAATTGTTCCTTTAGTGTACGTGGTAGCCGGGTCGATTATATAAACAAAAACGTTAGTCGGAGTCACCTGTAAATAAACGCTTCTGCCTTTATTTGCATTTCTGAGCCTGGGCAAACGAAAATTGTCACTGGGCAAACGAAAATACACTATTAAGAAATTGTATACTGCAAATTATCATTGTTTCTATAGGGTAAGTGGTGGCCGGGTCGATTATATTGACAAAAGCGTAACTCGGAGTCGGGAATTTTTTTCGTGTAATTTTTCGTTTGGGTAGCCAAACGAAAATTTTTGGTTTTTTTCTGTGGGTGGGCAAGCGAAAATTTTTGGTGGGCAAACCTGGGCAAACGATGGGCAAACGATATACTAAGTTTGGTTGAAATCCCAGATTTTTGCTGCCAGCGTGTATTTGGCCCGAAAATTTGATTTGTGTGTAAGTTTTTTTCTGGGGGTGGGCAAACGAAAATTTTTGGTGGGCAAACCTGGGCAAACGAAGGGCAAACGAAATACCAAGTTTGGTTGAAATCCCAGATTTTTTCCGGCCAGCGTGTAGTTGGCCCGAAAATTTGTTTTTTGTGTAACTTTTTTTCTGGGGGTGGGCAAACGAAAATTTTTGGTGGGCAAACCTGGGCAAACGATATACCAAGTTTGGTTGAAATCGCAGATTTTTTCCGGCCAACTTCACGGAGGTGCGGTGCCCCGCTGGTGGGAGAGTCTGGTTAGAGGAAGCCCCACTAGCCAGGTCGGTGCCGGATCTCGCCATCCCGGTGGGGAAGATCACCGCCATCTCGAGAAAAAACATGCACTACACTAACACTTTGGACTAATGACCGAAGCAGTTGACACGCCGGAAACACGAAAAAATCAATCAATCAATCAATAGACCAAGTACGGCCAGTTTGGCTATCCTTAAATGCTAGGGGAATAGAAGGAGACGAGGGGGAGGTGGAGAATGGAGAGGGGGAGGGGAAAAAGGGGAAGATTTTGTGCAGGTGTGTTAGTGCTGTTTTGCCACACTTGCTAGTGCTGCCTGGTACAGATGAGGATCTTGGAAATAATTCGTGATAGGAGAGTTCAAATGCAGTACATTGTAGTAACCCAATGAATAATTAGTTATTTAAAAATATTTTTCTAATCTTGAAAAACACTAGATAAGTTTTCAATTTCATGAATGCAAAGATAATTCAGATTCCATCACACAACAGCTAACAAACATTTTTCTCAATATACAAACTAAAACTATAAATAATTCAATTTTTGCGAAACATGATATATTCTTAATCAACAGTACTATATTATAAGAACAAACAATAAATATTTTATATTATATTTGGAAAGCAGAATAGTATGAAGAAAAACAGCTGCCAGTTAAATTTCAAAATATAACAAGTCTGCAATCTTATTTCAATAAGAAAATTTTTAAACGAAACAACTGATACAAACACTTCCAGAATATATAGTAACAAAGTTGTGAAAATCTTGCAACCTGTAATCGTTACCATTATCTCGAACACCTACATTCACCCTGCATGGGTTGCACATATGTTAAAAGAATAAGATACAAATAATGAATATTGAATAGGATTTGGAAATAGGAGGTAAAGGATAAAGCGATTCAAGAGATGAAACCTGTTCCCTTATTTACTAACCATTGAGCAAGTTACAGTAAAAAGTATTCTCCATCCTCCGACTGTTGAAATTAGTATTGGTCACACCACCAGCATTTTTTCTCCAACCACGGTTATTATTGCATGTCTTTTTTCACTTCCGCTTCTTCGGACTTCAGAGTTTTATTATTTCCTCTGACATGTAAATTCATCATTCATCATTCATTGCTCGTTAGGACTAAATACCATAATAAATTTTTGATACTTCGTTGCCAATTTCATATTGAGGGTAAGTCATTAGAGAAAAAAGGAGGATGAGAAGAAAAAGAAAAGGAAAAAGGAAGATAGAGAGAGAGACAGAGAGAGAGACAGAGAGAGAGACAGAGAGAGAGAAGAAGAATAAGAAGAATAAGAGAAGGACGAGGAATGAAAACAAGAAGAAAAATAAGGAGGAGAAGTAAAGGAAGAAGGAGGAGGAAGAGGAGACGAAGAAGTTGGACAAGAGGAACAACGATTAGGAAAAGAAGAAGGAGAAGAAGAGGAATAATTATTAGGAAAATAAGAAGAAGTAGAGGAAAAATATTAGGAAAAGAAGAAAAAGAAGAGAGGAATGCAGAGGAAGAAGAATAAGAATGAAGGCAAACTTTGACTGATGTTGAATTTACCGCAATTGTGAATGTTGTGTGAATGATTTACAAAAGAAAACATTCCACTAAGAAGACGTGGAAGGCGTTACCACAAAATATTTGCCACAGTAAAGAAGAAATTAACGAGCACACAATTCTAATTGTTTTGAACACTTTTTGTTTAAAAATGTTCTGCATATTCGAGAAAAAACAAAAAACATTCTCTCAATATCAACTTCCTTTTGGGAGAAATTTCATTTGAATTATTTATTTGGTATTCTTATATAGCTATAACAGTCTGTTAAACAATTGTTCAGCGTATATTACCAAACAGACAGATTTCACTGCACAATGTATCAAATTTGTACACGAACACATTACTAATATTAGGATTTATTAGAAAAGTATTGTCAAAAGTATTTGAATAGCTCGAGCGAACGAAGAATATTTCATGAAAACGAAGTTCTTTGCGTAAAATGGACAGACATTGTTTTCTTAAAAATAGGTTTTAATTTCTGTATGATTGCTTAAGAATATAAAAGTATTACATATATATTACAATATAAAGGGATTATTAGTAAAATTATTGAAGGATCAATGTAGAAAGTACACATTCATTTTATTATTAATTGTAATTGTTTAATGTCTGGCAAGAGTCATGAAATGACGTTACATGTTTAGAATGGAGATTTCTTGTAACGAGCTGTTTATACTGATATCTAATGCATATTGATTCCCACAGCGTATTTGTAAATATCTACATTGCATGAAAAAATGTTTACACTCTTAAGTAATTTAGTTTTGAGCCAAACTCTGGATTAATGAATACATATTCAAAAGAATGGTAAGATTCCAAGCTCAGCGGAGGAAAGCTAGCAGGAATCGATGAACTCGATGCAAACCCATTCTGTTATTTAACATGCCATTTAAATATAAACGAGTTTTAAGACAATCGAGGTAAACTTCACAATTGACAGCAATTTTTGTTATTTATATTTTTCCTGTCGATATTTGATACACATTACATAGTTTTAAAATGAAACAAAGTAATTTGTCATCACACAAACCAATCTACCCTCACGTTGAGGATTTTATGACTATTCAATCACCCATTCCATCAACAATCTCTCCATATTTCTTCACCGCCATTTCTTCACAGAATAATTCATGAAAATCCCTCCAACACGGACTTTCGTTAACCCAATATTTACCATTTCTCGCCTCATCAACATTCTTTCAGCAATCCGCAGTCCCTGAATTTGGACGATAATTTCGCGATCATCCCATTCTCGCCGCTCTGCAAAGACGATGCAATCCTTCAGCGTCCATTTGCACGCGTCAGTCACGTGTGAACGGCGCACGAGACAATCGAGCCGCGCGAAGTGGCGGCGGTGGCGGCGGTGGCGGCGGTGGCGGCGGCGGCGGCGGTGGCGGCGCAACGGCTTCTGATGTTCGCCGGCGCATAGCAGAAATCTCTGCATTTTGATTGGCCCACTTGTATGCGGACTGCGTTCGGCCCGGCAAACAATACCGCGAGGCGGGACGGGGGGGAGGGGGAAACAAGAGAACGCCGCTGCCGATGCAACTCGCCGACGCTGATGCAACTGTTGCCTCCGCCCCGCTCCTCGCGTCTTCATTAGTGTGCGAACATGCCGCAGATGCCTCGCGGCTCGTAGTAGATTTAGCGCTTGTCGTCACCGCGCTCTCGCGATGTGCGTTTCTGAGAAGACCAGGGTGCGACAGCGGTGGGAAAGGAAGCGCTGACTACACTCGAAGTTGCGGTTTTGGCAAATCGCGATCGTGTAAGTGCTTTGAGGTTATCATGTTAAGAAGTAGTGATGGTAAAGTGTGAGGAAAGGGCTTGAGGTTTGGCGAGTTACCAGGACAAATCACAGAAAAAAGTATATCAGAAAGAAAATTAATAATATTTCAACAGTTCAACAGTATGATGAAAGCTTGTATAAATTTGACTTTAATAATAATTCTTGAAATGCGATTTTCAGTCTCTAATTGTATAGAAACAATTATACAGCAGAAAATATATTACTTGCTACTTAAACTTGTATATTTTAATCATTTAATGTCAGTGAGTTGAAAATTAACGTATATGTACTGGATGTGAATGTTTTGTAGTGAAATGTTACTGACACTTGATGAATATGATAGCTCGTAGTTTGATCAGCCACAATTGCCAAGAAATATTGGTTGTGACCAGCCGCCGTTGGGAATCGTCCTCCTCTCTATTATTTAATACAAAATTCTCCACGAGGTTTCTAGTTGATGCAGAAATATTTTTGACATTTCATATTTCTTTTATTCGTTATTCAAAATACTCTCATCAATGTTCATGATTTTAGACTGCCTTATAACTTTTCTTAACAGTAATTTGTATTTTGGAAGTAGAGGTAGAAATTATGAGACACGTAATGATGTTTTGAAATAAAATATACAATTCATTTGTTTTTATCTCTCGTGTCATCTATGAATTGCTTTTACGCGAAGTGTTAGTTTTCTTTTCAAAGAGGAAAGAACGAGTTAAAGTGCAATGTAAGCGTTGAAAAGCTGAATTATATCTATTCTTTATAACATTATTATTAAACGTTTCTCATGTTTCTTCTTGCAACTAGTCAATGGATAATTTTATTTCAGTAAACCAACTACTTATCAGAGAAGAGTATCATGCTTTTTATGAGCGGCCGCAACACACAACGTGTGCGGAGTAAGGATTGAGCTGTTAAGAAAGGGGAGTCCAGGGATGTGGAGCTGGCGGGCAGGGGTGGCTACCGGCGGATTTCAATGGCACTTTTTGTAAGCGTCGTTAGCACAGGACGCGCGAGAGAGGAGCCAAAAAAGCCGAATAGAGCTGCGCACACCGCTATAACGAGCGACATCCTCAACCCACGACCGGGAGCGGTAGCTCAGCGCTTCAACTGATGTCACTGCAGCACCTCTGACCGGGAGGTCATATGTTCCCACTCCCCTCGGCGGCAGGAGTTTCGACGCTAGTTTTTCAGATTCGTCGAATTCAGTCGCTGTCTGAAGGAGAATTCTAGCGACCGGCTGCTCTGATAGATAGTTTTCCGTGGTTTCTCCGATCAACACCAGGCGAATGCCGTAGCAGTACCCTTACAAACGGGCCATGGACCGCGCGCGATCTTTCCTTCCTCTAACCTGTTTCTATCCTCTCCCCTTACACACACATATGCTTACGCTAACATTCACTACACTACCACATATTCCGGGATACCGGTCGAGACTTAGAGCTTGTCCCGGTTGGGGCGGTGCCCCGCTGATGGGAGAGTCCTGGTTAGGGGAAACCCCACTAGCCGACGGTCGGCGCCGAATCTCCACATCCAGCGGGGGAAGATCACTGCCATTTTCCAGGGGGAAACATACACTTCACTTACGGGACTAATGACCTAATATGTTGACGAGCCCGGAATCACCAATCAACCAACGCAACCCACGACCTAAAAGCAATAACGCGCGCGGTCCGTGGCCCGTTTGTTAGGGTAGTACTCTGCCATTCGCCTGGTATTGATTGGTGAAACCGCGGAAAACTCGCGATTAGAAAAGCCAGCTGCTGGATTTCTCCTTGAGACAGCGGCTGAAGTAGACCTAGGTAGTTGAATAGTAATATAGAAAATCTTGCCACCGCCGGGACTCGAACCTCAGGACCTTCCGGTCAGAGGCTTTGCAATGACATCAATTGATGCCATGAGCCAGCTAACCCGTTTTCTTGCTTAGAGTACAAGCCGATTTAGCATTCATCGACCATCAAACATTTTTGAAACCTTTTTCAAATGTAAGTTAATATTAGTTTACTTAAATACTTTTTTGCATTTCACAGAGATAAGCATTTTTGAACAACGACGAAAAATCTTTCCTTTAAATCAAACAATGTTTTTTTATTCACCTCTAACCTTCAAACTCAAATATGCTAGATGGTATAATATATTATGTTTATTGTTATATTCACCTATATAAACTAAGTTTCATTTTGACTTTTATCGCTTCGGAGTTCACCGCAAATCGTACATTCTGCAGAGTCATTTTCAGGCAGTGACCAATACCCACGATCAACTTTACAGCAACGTCTTTTGTTGGAAAATCGTAAAAAGAGTTCAATACAATTTAAAATGAACTTGATATGATGACAGGGAATAAAACGGCCCAGAAACTTCGTGAACTTCAAATTATATGAAAGCACAGTTTCAATCACAAAATTTATAATGCATTCTAAAGAAGAGCCAATTTCATTTGAAATATTCATTTTTTAAATATTCTTTTAAAAAACTAATCATTATTTTAACAAAAAATCAAGTTCAAAGTTATTTTATGTAAATTCGAATTAAAGAAGTAAATGTGTAAAGCAGGCATGTCAAGGTCGTGGGCAAGATAACATCTTACTAGAGCTCGCGGGCACTGCGTCCAGAGAAATTGGCGCGAGATTTAAAAGTAAGGTTGGACAAATCCCTCCAGAGTGGCTGTACGTGACTGGATACCTGGCCCATCATAGTCTTTGGGAGAAGTTACTTGACAGTTTTTGCCACACATTTAGCTATATTATTCCCATTATCTCTTTAAGGGAAATAAATTATTCATTAAAATGAAATAATACATCAGTCCGATTTCCAATTCTCAATTGAGAGTAAAATTAAAAAAAAAAATGATTCAAGAGAATCTTGATTTTGTAATCTTGTTTACTTAAGAGTGCTATAAAAGCATGAACTTTCTACATTCAGGTTAGAAAGTTTAACAGACCATACTCTTGTCTGTTAAAAGCAATGTCCGTCCGTAAGCGAGAATTGTTAACTTATAGAGGCTTGTTAATTTATTTCCCATTATTGATAAATACAATAAATAACTGAATAATTTAGTAACACAATTCATAACGAAAAAAGAAAGAATTCGCCATTCAAACATACTCGTGTCACTTCGCAAATATGTTAATAGAAGAGAGAATTTAGTTAGAAAGTAACAAGTATCAAATAGTCATACGTAGTGAAGAATATAAATACAATGCAATTCTCGGTTATTTCATCGAAAAAATCTGGCAAACGTATTTTTGTTTGAAGCCACTATTCACGGCTTCGCGTCGCTTCAGCTTGTGCATGTACACCCTTTCTGGATTTTAAGGGAATATGAGTGCGGAATCAGGAGAAGTTGCCCATGCCCGTGGGAGCGCCGGGATCCCCAGGTGGGCAAGTAACTCGTGCGGGGGTGGTAAGTAAAGGTATTTTACTTCCGAGAGATAAAGAAATTATCAGCATCGTCCACCGGTAATAAGTGGAAATTATTTCATTAACGGTAAGCGTTGAGGATTAACCTACTTTAACTAAGAAAAATTATTGAATGAAAGAAATATAAATTTTCTTTTAATTAGAGATAAATTACAATTTATCTGATGCAACCGTAAGTGATACTATCTGCACTTGAGTGGAGTTGTGACTATCTTCGTAGGACACAACAAGAAACTCCGGAAACAGCTTGAAGAACATGGGACCGTTTAGACTAATTAGAGTTCATATCATTTGTGTAAATTGAACCCAGGAACTACTTGTTTTCGAGAGAACCTGTTTAAGCTCGTACGCGGCTACCTGAATACGTGTAAAGAATCCCTTCTCGAGTACGCAGAAACAGTAGTCGAGTTAACTAGCTGTCATGGAACACGAGCATAAAAATACTCACAACAAGATGAAAGTAAACAAAGAAAATTGTACTAGATAGGAAGTCTTCGCACAAACAATGAAAACTAAGACTAAAGAGACGCCTTATGACAGAAGGATGGAAATAATTTTAGGAAGAGAGATAACAAAGGACAAAACACCAATACCACGTTCATTTGAAAATGCAAATAGTCAATTACATCTGACAACAGGAATAATTAGATCGGTGTCAGGAATTCACCTTGCAAATTGCCCGAGAGTAACTTCGTTGACTCACAGAATAAGTATAATTAAATGCTCTTATGCACGAGAGATGAACAAAGTTGCAAGTTGAGATCGTTAACAAAAAAATGAATATGTGAGATATAAATGAATATAAGATCATTAAAAGCGCAAACAGCTACAGAAAGATCTAAATGATGTACTTTTATTCTCTCATATGTTTTTGGCATTTAATTGTTGGCAGATAAAATGTTATTTATTCGGAAAGTTTACATGTATTTATTTTACTCATTATACCGAAACCACTGTCTTCGTTTTTTTTTCTTCTTTTTTTTCCTCAACATGTCTTCAACTGCTACATTTCTTGAGCATGCTCGTTTTCTATTCATATTTATTTCATGATTTAAATAGAACAATCAGATGCTTTAAATAAATTTATCATTTCCATTTTTCAAAGAATCCTGAACATACGTATTCTAATGAAGACATACGAACAGTAATCTAAGAATCAAGTAAAGTTTAAATCTCCACATGTATCATGACAGCCATTGCTGTTAGTTCCAAGCGCAAATAATTACAACCCTCGGACACTAAAATTACTTCATTTTTTACTCATCTGTCTTTTTAGTTTTCAATTCTCAAATGTATACTTCGGTTTACATGCCGCTCTCTGCTTATGGATTTTCGTCTCCAACAACCTCCCATCATGTGTACACAAACTCATCTCACATCTTTTGCAATATACCCATTCTTTACTTACCTTATTTCTATTTTCATCTTGGCAATCTTATTTTTCTCTAATTTGGATTTCAAATAATTCACAGAATTCTAAATACACATGAAAACACTCCATCATTTGCAGGCTTCTCACAACAGTCTTCTGAGAATCAAAAGAGTAAAATATGCGAAACGCCACATATTCCAGAACGGCGTTGCGCAGATCAACCGCCGTTGCTGATTGCTTGATTAGCATAGGACGAAAAGGCCTCATTGTGGATGCAGGAATGCCGAGAAGGACGGCGGCGGCAGCGGGTCAGGGCTACTGGCCGTTGTGCGAATAGCCCGGGACGGCGTCCGCCTCCCAGGTCGTAAGGGCTCCCACATCCGCCTGCGAGCTGTGCACCCCCCCCCTCCATTTCATCCTGCGCGCGGGGCGCAATTGTTGGCCGATGACGCAGGGAGCGGGCCATGGAATGGCGCACACTTCCTCTTATGGTGGCATGCCTATTACGACTGTCCATCCCGGGCGAGCGTCTCCTGTTCAGCTAATGAACGCTGCTCTTGCTTACGTGTACTTACTGGACAATGATGCATAATTGATGTTGTAGGTATACACAGTATTAAACAACGACTTCTCTGCCTTTTGAATCTGTAAGTGCAACATCATATTAGCTCTGATAATAGTGAGGAGATGAGCTTGTGACTTTTTTTGGCGTGGCTGAAGAACACACAATGTTGCCAATAAAAATAAGAGGTATGTTAAGGACGGGCTCTAAAGATAATTTGAATGAAGTTAATGAAAAATACCAAAAAAAACAAACAATATTTGATAACGTTTTCAACAGTTTCATCTAATTTTCTTTCTCTTCCTTAATCTTCTTAAGTGAAATATATTACAGTTACATTGATTAATTGATTTTTTCGTGTTTCCATTCACGTCAACTGCTCTGGTCATTAGTCCCGTTAGTGTAGTGCATGTTTTTTCTCGGGAGATGGCGGTGATCTTCCCCCCGCTGGATGGCGAGATCCGGCGCCGGCCTACCGTCGGCCTAACCAGGACTCTCCCACCAGCGGGGCACCGCCCCAGCCGGGACAACCTCTAAGCTCCCGACCGGTCTTCCGGAATATGTCGCTTGTTAGTGTGTATGGGTGTGTGTGTGTATGGGTGTAGTGCGTGTTAGTTTGTATGGGTGTGTGTGTAAGGGGAGAGGATAGGACAAGGAAGAGGAAGCACAGATCGTGCGCGGTGCGTGGCCCGTTTGTTAGGGTACTGTTCTGGCATTCGCCCACCCAGCTCCCCATTCTCACTCCCAGAGACCCCTTTGCGGCCGCACCCAATTCTCGCTCCCCCAAGGCCCCTAGCTACTTTTGGAAACTTTTTAAGAGTTAGGCCTCATTCACGAAGCGAACTTTGCTAAACGTAACGTTCCCGAAAAAACTACTAACGAGTTATTAAGTTGGACCATTCACAACGCCCCTGACGTAACCGTGCATGTAAATCCGTAAACTTACAGAGTTCACACGCACCAATTTTTTACGTTAATTTATGTCGGAATTCTACGTTAGACTAATCGGAGAGTATCATAAAAGAAACAAATGCACATCGAAATCATTGAGAACCTAATGAAAGGTCGATATCAGATTGTAATCAGGCATTTTGTGGTTATGGCATTTCATTATTGTTATGTAGTGAACTAGTTTGCAAAAGATTTTGACACGAGTAGTGAATTCAAAGTAAGATTTTGGGCCATTTTGCTCGCGTGTTTAATTTGATATAGTGAAAAAGTTCGTTTCTTAGAAACGAATCGATGAAGCTTCAATACGTGGAGTTTTGATTGGTTCAGCGAAACGTACGTTTCAGCCTACGTTCTTCATTATGAATGCTAATTTTTTCGTGCAAATTTAACTGGTAAGTTTACAGCATTACGCTACATTTAAGTTTGCATTGTGAATAAGGCCGGAGGGAGACATGGTTTGTACGTCACAGCCTATGAAGCCGCTGCCGGAGCTCCTCCACCAGTCCGCCTCGCGGGCCTATTAGTACTCGCCCTCACAAACATTTGTGTTGGCAAGGGGAAGAAAGGAAGAAATGGCTCTTTTAATAGGCCACGACGCCCTTAGCAAACATCAATACCCGCGGCAGGAATCGAATCCGTGACGTTTTGAATGGAGACGCATAAGGTGCGTCAGCCTTAGTCCCGATTTCCACGATTCCTTTTGACAAACGATTTCGGTGTTATAATGAACTCGCGCATGCGCAGTTTGGCTTCTGTTCTGGAGTTCAGGAATCGAGGCATGCGCGCGTTCACTAAAACCGTAGTTTTAGTGAACGCGCGGATGTGCAGATTCCCGACCGTGCGTCAACAAGAAGCGAGGAAATCGGGTCATAGCGATGTCAGCTACTCAGGTCGACCGACCCATTTGACACTATTACCTTCTGACAAGGGACCTTTCAACAGGTTCAGGTCCAAATAGGGCCTGCTTTTTTTTCTTTTGAAAGATGTCCACTATTTATAACAGCTGTAAAATAATTAGCTGCCATTTTGCACGGGAAGTTACTGAAAAAAGTTAAGAATTTTGTCGGTTTTGGCCGCACCGGTTTTGCTGACGGCGTGGACAACCCTTACTGCGGAGAGCAGTGTGATCGCGAACGACTCATGTAGTGGTGTTATTCCTCGGTTGTGCAATGCGATACAGCGTCCTGCCGCGAGGTGCGGAAGGATGGGTTGAGAGGGGCAGGAAGGGGACCGATAGCAAGTGCACGTGCGTTGCGTTGAAGCCTGCGCGCGCGAGATGGGATACCATCGCTGATAACGCGTTATTAATATCTGCGACGGCGGCGGCGGCAGCGATGCGGCGAGCAGATGGGCGAAGGCGGGTGGGTGGAATCTTGGGGGCTCGGCCGCAGCCAAGTTGCGACGACGAATGCTCGAGGGCCCTTCGACCCCGACTCCGCGGATCTCGACGGTTGTGCCTGGCAGTTCTTGACACGCAGTTCAAGACACACTTGTGTTTCGCACACTCAATTGACACTGATCACTTTTGTAATAACTTCACTGAATAAATTTGTATTGTATTATAGTGACTTCTGTTATGTATTTTTTAAGCATAAATTTAGTTTAAACATGATTACGTGGAAGTTTACAGGATTTGCCGTCTTTCCTACGACCAAATTTCTTTGTTTTAATCCAATGCCTCCCGGTGTTGAATTCAGTCACAGATTAACTGAAAGGGGAAAGAAACTCATTTTATTGAACCATCGTACATTGATGTATATGTCAAAAGTAATGGAAGGTTGTTAAACAATGTTAACTATACTTGCGTGTCGCGGAAAGACGTTGGCATTGCATCAGGTTTCAATTTCTCAATGTCGAAGAACTATTGCCCGAAAGAACCGGCGCCTTGCCTCGCGTCCAGGGCGGGAGCAATGTGTTTCGCGACCTTGAATTGGGACTCGTGCCCGGTTCGCTCAGTGGATATTCTTACAGTAGGCAGGGCTGCATAAACCCCAGGCGACCAACAATTTGCGTCGTGAAAAGTGTGGAAATTTCTTAATTTTTTTCTGTAACTTCCAGTGCGAAATGGCAACTAATTTTTTTACAGATGTTATAAATAGTAAATATCTTTCGGAAGAAAATTAAATCAGACTAGATTTCGATCTGAACCTGTTGAAAGGTCCCTTGTGAGACATATGTGTTGGAAAGTTTTTAAATTTATTTTTCACAAATGAATAAAATTTATAAAATCTCCAGTGTCGAACAATGCCAATATGAAATGTAAAATTTACTACACTGTAATTGAGTAAACCTCAATGCAAAAAAATTAAAAAACGAAATAATAATAATAATAAGAATAATAAGAATAATAATACATTATGAATAATAATAATACAGTATGAATAATAATAATAATAATAATAATAATAATAATAATAATAATAATAATAACAACAAAAACAACAACATACACTCGACATATTACTTGCAACCGTAGAGGAGATCGGTTACGGCTGCACTGCTCAGTAGTTTTCCGTGGCTTCTACAACCAACACCAGGCGAATGCGAGGCAATACCCTAACAAACGGGCCACGGACTGCGCACCATCTTTCCTTCATCTTCGTTGTCATATTATCATCCTTTACATACACACACACATACACTACAATGCCATACATGCCGGGACATCAGTCGGTAGCTTGCCCCGGCAGGGGCGGTGCCCTGCTGGTGGCAGATACCTGGTTTGGGAAAACCCACTAATAACCGTGTAGGTCGGCGCCGAAACTCGCCATCCAGATGGGGAGGGCCCCGCCCCCTCCCACAATAAAACATGCACCACACATACAGGATCAACGCTGTTGACGTGCCATGAAACACAAATCAATCCACCGGGAGCGGTAGCTCAGTGCATCAACTGATGTCACTGCAGCGCCTCTGACCGGGAGGTCCTAGGTTCCCACTCCCTACGGCGGCAGGATTTTCGACACTAGCTTTTGAGCTAGGTCGAATTCAGTCGCTGTCTGGGGGAGAATTCTAGCGGCAGGCTGCTCTGATCGGTAGTTTTCCGTGGTTTCTCCGATCAAGACCGGGCGAATGCCGGAGCAGTACCCTACCAAACGGGCCACGGACCACGCGCGATCTGTCCTTCCTCTTCCTTGTCCTATCCTCTCCCCTTACATACACATTTACATTAACATGCACTACACTACCACATATTCTGGAAGACCGGTCGGGAGCTTAGCGCTTGTCCCGGCTGGGGCGGTGCCCCACTGGTGGGAGTGTCCTCGTTAGGGGGAAACCCCACTAGCCGACGGTAGGTCGGCGCCGGATCTCCCCATCCAGAGGGGGGAAGATCACCACCATCTCCTGAAAAAAACATGCACTACACTAACGGGACTAATGACCAAAGCAGTTGACGCGCCCGGAAACACGAAAAAATCAATCAACCAATCAATCCACTCCATGCAACCACACGGCATTGCACTTGCATCGCTGTGCACATTTTATTCCCTACGGAACGCATGCTGCGCGGCTCTAACAATGGCGTCAGTTATTAGAAGTTAGTTGTTGCTTAAATAGGGGCGTGGCGCGGCAAGCCAATCGCGGGGCCATCGGCGCAGGACGCGCGTACCAACACGGAAAGCGCTTAGCCTTTGCGGGCGGCGGGGGCGGCGGGGGCGGCGGGGGCGGCGGGGGCGGCGGGGGCGGAGGGCGCATCCGCGGGCGGCCATGCGGGCGGTGCCTCATCCATATGCGGCGACGGCGCTGACGACGGCGCCATCCGGGCCTATTAGTCGGCGTCGCAGGCGTCGGTCGCCTCCACACGCGCGCCGCCGACGCCGCCGCCCGCTGCGAAGCTACCGGCACAGTCGCCGCTTATACGGCGCAAATGCCACCGCCGGCGCCGGAAACACTGTCACCACAACGGCTTTCTTTTACTTTGTGGTATATATACGTATATATCGAGCGTACGTATACCACGTTGAGATATACAACTTTGTATACCACTGAGTATACCACTTTGAGATATGTTTCCCTACGTAGCATATGGAAAGTTATGTAATGCTGCGAAAATCGATCTCGAGATTTCAACGGAAATACGCGTTTTGGGGTCCTCTGATACTGAAAAAGTAGGTTTTTTTTCAAAACGTCCGCCAGTCCGACCATTCGTTCGTCCGTCCGTCCGACCGTTCGTTCGTCCGTCCGTCCGACCGTTCGTTCGTCCGTCCGTCCGACCGTTCGTTCGTTCGTCCGTCCGACCGTTCCTCTGTTCGTGAACTCTAGTAGCGCCTAAACCATCCGTACGATATTTTCTAAATTGATGAATCCCCTGTCGATAAATATCTCTCATACCGTTATTATGCACATTTCTATCGATTTATATTCATTATTGCATTTGTGAGGAAGTGCTTCAAATGACTTTAAATGACGCTTTTCGAAAACAATAGATTCCGGCGAAAAAGGGCTTCAAATTTCGAATTTGAAGTAATGCTTAATCGCCATTTTCTTAAAAAATGCTTTACATTTTTCAATTAAAATTTCTATTCGTGAGAAGGTTTTACTCTTCTTCAATATTCTTGAAGGTATATTTCGCTTGTACTATTGGGAAACCGAAAAATGGAGAAAATGTCATAAAAAGGTATTTTTGGTGACGATAGATGGCAGCTGGCAAGAGGATGGGGCAACACCGTACAGCCTATGAGGCCAAGAGGATGGGGCATTGTTTGCAAACTCAAAAGTCAAAGAATTTGAAAGAATTTGGGATCATAGCAAGGCAACGGTAGAAATAAAAATGTTAACAATAGCGGTGGAAGCAATCCGCGTCTTAGTATTAGCATAGAGTAAAGATGTTTACCTCTTTAGTCTATGGTATTAGATGCTTGTTGAAACAGTAACCGGATTTGGCAATAGTAAAATATCAGAAGAAAGGGAAAGTAATTTCACATTATGGATTGTCTGCCGCATGTGCTGTGTCCGAGGACTCTAGAAGTGTGTTAAAATACATCGTAGGGTGTACAGCTGCAAAAAGGAGTAAAAGCCGACTTAGGATGTAAAAATTCCCATTAATAATTATTTAAGTTATACCTGCCAAAGTCCCATTTATTTCACCGTGAAATACGCACTTGGGACTGGTGAACCTAATAATTCTCTTTCTGTTGAAAGAACATTAAGGTGAGAAAAAGTACAAAGCGAATCATACAACCTTTGTAAGGTCTGGATTTTAATAAGCATAATGATGAGGAATAATCAAACACCATCTCGTCCTCATCGTGATTAAAAGTTGTCTTTACACATGCTGTCATTTTAATTAATAATAAAAAAATAACCTTTCTCCCGGAATGACTTGGAATTTATAAAATATTTATCTTCGGTAAATTAATTATCTCCATGGAAACAAAGACAGGCTACTTACTTTTTATAAAGATATTTGAATTAAAATGACAATATTGTTAATAATAATAATAATAATAATAATAATAATAATAATAATAATAATAATAATAATAATAATAGTAATGACTTTCAGCCATCAGGCCCGCTCTTCCGCCTAACCACGAAATACATGAATTTATAGATGAGAATTGAATTCAGAGATACATTTAGTAAATAAAAACAAGTAAATAATAATACTTAGTAATAAGTAAATAATACAACTTACAGATGTCATGCCCCTGGGCTCACAAATGCGACAAGATTACCACGTCCCAGCATTTGCCTTAAGCAACCGGCGAAAACCAGGGAAAATAAAGGAAGTGTGCATGCTCTTCAACATTGAGCAACAAAATAATATATTTAAGATAATTTTAAAAACAAACAAACCTTACTGACACTGGAAAACTCTAAAGGTGTGCCCGAATATAAATTCTGAGAGATATTAATTTAGCAATACGTATCAAATGTTAACAAAAAATCTCAAATCCATTAATGAATCATAAAAAACAATATGAGAATGCACACAACCACCCGGCCAGGAGGACGGATTAGGGCCGATTTTAGATTTCAACCTCATGTACTAGGGGAAAAGACGCATTCAGTCAGAACCATGACAAAGTTAAACAATAATGAATTAGAAGTTATTAGTATATAACACAAAAAACCTTCTAACCCTATAACAGACTTAATTTAGACTAGTTATACAATTGTTAAGAACTAACTTAAGAAAACTAAGAAAAGAACAAAACCGTTAAAAAGCCCTATAAAAACTAGTATTGTTCTCTTTTTGATGAAGCGAATATCTGGAATTCCGAAAATTATTGTACGAAATGCTATAAAACAAATGGTATTCTGTAGTTTTCAGTATGTCATATTTCGCAATTCTTTTGAACTTAATAGTGCTGAAAACGACATACTTGGTGACACTTGGTGATACTTGGTGACTTTTTAAAGATGAGGAGGTGTAAATTGTATCATTAACGCCTTGCAGCTCACTCCAAGTCACCAATGGCATTATGCAGCTCAGATCTTTCCTCTTAACTTCATATCTATCCCTAAGGGAACTGGCAAGCCGCTAAACTACCTAAACAATGAGTGTAGCTTTCTACATATATCCATGTACACCATCTTCCATTCGACGTCTGTGAACATAAATGACGGGATGACTCCTTCAAGCATACACATCCTCATTCGGATAATTAACAATCTTTAACAATCGCCAGCCAACAGAAAGCAGTGACCGCAGGGAGAACACATCAGCCCAACCGGTTTCCAAATATATCCATTCCGAGAAGCCCTTGATTTTGCTAATAAGCATTTCCTGGTGTTAAAAAATAATATCCCCTTCGAACATAAAATAAGCAGCTTCATATGTGTTTAGCGTTTTTCGGCCATTAAAGGCTTCGGTATCTGATTAGAGCCCGGTCGCCCTCACTCGCCGACCCCCTAATTATAATTCAAACACAAGACACAAAATGTCTGCCTCGCTGGAGTCGGGAGCCTCTTGATCATCCGTAATGGCGGAGCGAGGTCCAGGGACGACCTCATTTGCACAAAGGTGCTGCGTTCACAGGACGCCCGCTTCAAGCAGTGGAATTTTACGTCTTCGACAGGAGAATCGTCATCGGCGGAGAGAGGACATTGATGGCAGCAACAATGGAGGAAACAAATAGGATTTTTCGTATTGTTGTTTTGTTACATCTACTTATCGCAGCCAAAAAATGAACCAAAATCTATTATTGGCGTTCATGAAGGATTTAACAGTCCGCCGTCCGTTAAAAACAATTGAAACGAATGACTACGTCACACAGCCAAAAATACTTTACCACTCAAGCATGGAAACCAGTATTTCAACTTAGGGACCGAATGCCGAAATGAAAGCGGTAAAGGTATTTACCGGTCTAGAAATACCTTCATTAGAAATACCTTTAAAAATATCGGCAATAGACGTTAAATATCGGTATTTTTAAAGGTATTTTACCTTAATAAAATACTTTTATTAAAGATGTTTCACCAGTATTTTCTTGAAAAATACAGGCATTTTAGTAGAATCATTGCGGCATTTTTCAGGAAATAATTGTGATTTTTAGCGCTGGAATGACACAGAGGAACAGCTATTACCACTGCAGTGTAATAGCCCATGCACAAGTTAGGTCGAATTCTACCTGTGACCCATGCACAAGTTAGGTCGAATTCTACCTGTGACCCATGCACAAGTTAGATCGAATTCTGCCTATGAATGGAAAATAATTCTAGTGGTCAGGTTTTCTGAACGGTGGATTTATATGGTTTCTCCGATCAGTTCCCGGCGAATGCCTCAACAAAAGGGCCACGGACCGCGCGCGCGATTTTCCTACCTCTTTCTTTCGCTTTAAAGTGACAAACTCTTGCACGTTCTGCATTACCTCACATTTCGGGAGACAAGTCGGAACCTATAGTTTGCCACGGTTGATCGGAAATACATGGAAGAAAGAACCTTCCCCTAAAACCGACGTAGTTCGAATCATTTTGCATGTTAACGGGAGAGGAACAGCGCCATATAAGGACGGATGTATAAATAGATTTTTAATTTTTTAATTTTATTTTTCGTCAAAACAGTGTGTGACGTGCAATGGGGAGAAGTGAATTCTGTGCACGTTTCCAAAATTCTGGGATCCCTACTCTAAGCCATATACTTCTTGCATTTTGAAGACAAAGAAAATGACCGTGTTTTGCAAAGAATGTTAATAAAATAATCGCTCCGATGTAATAAAATCTATTTTCAAGGGTAAATCATCAATAAATTTGGGCCCTTATCTCTTATCAAGTCCTTCGTCAAGGAATAATACTTCCTACCGCGACAACATGGAGAACGATAATTTGAATAACTATATTTTCCACTGAATTACACACATACATACACACATTTATTTGAATTGCAATTGGGTATGACCTAGTGGCAGTTAATTAACAATAATTACAATAATAATAATAATAATAATAATAATAATAATAATAATAATAATAATAATAATAAAAGAGTAGAGTTCAAGACGAGAATGCAATAATCATACTATCGCTAATAATAAGTATTATGAAAATTATTACAACTCTGTCATGATATCCAATTATGTTGGTGATACTAAAAATCAATACAAGCTACATAGATATTGGCCAAATTAGATTTTAAAAAAGGTAATTGATCGCGTTCATTACACTTCATTGCACTGCACTACACTACATTGTTTTGCTTTGAATTATACTGACCAGCACTTCACCGCATTACAAAAATTCGCATTACAAAATGCAAGGATTTCCACGTTTATCTCACTACCTGATTTATATGCTTCTCCCACCCTAATTTACTATCTAGATGAATGCCTAAATACTTGTACTTGCATGATGAGACTCTTGAAATGATGATCTCATCTAAACGATAGCCTGCTTTCTCATAATTTCTTCCCAGCCCGAACGTTATTGTTTTGCTTTTCGATCCGTTAGTTCCCATGTCATTTTTTCTTCAGCCCAATCACGTAAATGTTTTAAATCCTGCTGTAATATTTGTTCGTTAGCGCTACCTTTGCTTTTTCGGTATATAAAACAATCGTCTGCAAATAAACGTACCTTTGATTGTATGTTAACATGGTGATCATTTTGGTACGCTAAGAAAAGTAATGGCCCTAAAACACTTCCCTGTGGAACCCCTGAAGTAACAATACCCGTAGTCGAAAACTGAGTTCCAATTCGAACTTTTTGTTTCCTGTCTGTAAGAAATTCGCTTATCCACTTCACAACTCAACTCCTGAAGTTCATAATTTCATCAACTCTCATCAATAACTTCATCAACTCCTGAAGTTAATAATTTCCTGACAAGTAGATTATTCGGTACTACGACGAATGCTTTCGCAAAGTCGATTACGACTCCACCCTCCCACTCGCGTCAATTTGTCAGCTAGATCTTGAAAAATAGAAACAATTCTAAAATACTAGAAGACGTGGACAGATAATTTATTGATGTTTACCTGCGCTTTAACTGTCATTAGTGGAGTAAGTGTAGTGAAAATCTCAGGAAGTGGTGGGGCTTCTTCTCCCGCTGGATGGTGCGACTGCTACATTTAATGAGATTTTTGGTGTCATTCTTTAAGAATATCATACTTTTCAAATAAACCAAAACATTTATCCTTCAATTAAAATAAACAAAGAAAAATTTTAAGCTTCTGTAATCAATTTTACAACTATTATTATTTTTTTGAGGATCCAAATTCCATTCCCATCATTTTTCGATCATGATATAATAAACAAATCTTCAATTTATTCTCTTAAAATGCCTTCATTTTTTTATATAGTCTGCACCTTCTTTCTTTCCGTGTACGAGAATCTTTAATTTTAATATGTTGATATATATATTCTCCATCTTCAGCATTTCTCATTTCCGTAATATTCTTTTCTTTTTCTTCACACGCATCTGAGTCCACCAGTGTCACCGTCTGTACGTAATAGCGTCTGTGGGTAATTGTTTAATAGCAATTCCCTGTTTTCTCCAAACCCTAACTTAATTCAATCACGAAATACTACAGGTTTTAATTAACGTTATAACATTATCGTCAACGCTAAATAATAAATTATTAAGGTAATAACGAGAACCAAATATGCAGCAGAACGTAACATTTTGCTCAACTGTATGAAGAAATTACGGTAAAAGATACACTTTACAAGATACAACTTTAACCAAACTATTTCAGCACTATCGAAACGAAACTGAAGGTTGATTTGATTATTGTATCCACTCCCACTGGCTCGGGAAGATTTCGAGGCGTTTTCAACTTGCCCAGTGCTACTGGTTCTGAGAGCTGCGAGAAACTCGGAGCAGAAGAAAAGCAGACATGACGGTGGCCACTACAATAGGCACTAGATCGGCGGCATTTTCTTAAAAACCCTCCCTATGGGCTAAATATTCATTCCTCTACTTCTCGACGAGACGATTGATTAGAGAACGTTTGAGAAGTTTGTACTGGAGAGCATTCAACATTATGTGCGTTTTATTTCTGCCGCATGGTACAAAAAGTATCCTAATGTGACCGAATGCACGATCCACACGTCAGAAAGCATTTCTCTTCCCGCTTCCGGTTCTATTAGTACACATTCATGACCGACTCTTCCATCTAATAGTTGATTCAGCAGGAGTAAACTTTAGCCCACGACTCCTTCAGTCGTAAATATTCCCGTGAATGGCCTCTTCAGTCGTTAAAACGCTATAAAAATATTAACCTTTTCAAGGGATTCTATTCACTACAAGCGACGAATGGTTCTATGAAGTCCTCTTTTTATGAGGAAGGGTTCACGTGAAAAATATGTAATTATCTGGAGATTGCTGCGTCATGTTCGTTTGTTTTTTGTCCTTCAAAATAGTACCTTGAAATGTTCTTTATGAACTTTTAGAGCATGTTCCAAGTCTGAGAAGAAATAACAGTTATGTTAGCCATTACAATACTGGCATGAAAAAGAAATTTACTTGCAGGTTTTCAACCATGTTCTGCTGGTCAATTATAGAATGAATTAAAGGGCCCTGCTTTTTCATTTGATAACGATTGCTCAATGTGTATAAATGTGATAGAAAGTAATGAGGGGTCTCTTAGTCAAATATATTGTTTCAAGCGTTGTATGACTAAAATTTAATTATTTTTCATTTTTTATAACTTTTAAGTTAAAAAAAATTAATTTCTAAGATTTTTAAAAGTTTTTTGTTTCAATATGTCTTAGTCAGAATCAAATATCAGAGCTCTGTCGAGATCATCACAAAATAAAATATTTTTTTGTACAATCTTTAACTGCTTTGTTTTCGTATCCATGTAAGATTATTAAATAAACTGATTTCGCAGCCTCAATAGATTCTAGTTAACGGAACAAACCCTTTACTCTTTTTGTACATTATATTTCTTTGTTTCTGTCAGTTTGAACACAATGCTTCTACCATTTATGTTCAATATTTTGTTGGTAGTTTTATTACATTCAATACACAAGGAAACTATCGTATTGCGCTTTAAAAATAAAACATCCCTCTAACATTCCAATGACTTGGAAATAATAATTATGGTGATTTTCAACAATCATTTGTATAAACGATAACACTCCCAAGATGGAAATTCAAATATTTGACACCTTAGATAAGCCCCCCCAAGTGTGGCAGCCCCCAACAAACTCAATTTTCAGCATCAAAGAGCAGTTGCATTCCTTTTCAAACACATTTCTTGAAGCAGTATCCCCAACCAACCACCAACCATCATTTCGTATTCTTCTTTCACCTTCGCACTCCTTATCTCACGTCATCCGCCTGGTTTCCGTCGTCAGATTTCGAGGGCCCCGGTCGCTCCGCCGGCCTTCCGCCTCGCCGCACTTCGTTCCCCGTCACAATGCCTCGTCGCCCGCCTCCCGCGCCAGCTCACCTGCGAAAATAGCGCGCAGCCTCCTCAGTGTTGTGACGAAACGCCACGGCGACAAAGCCGCGCCGGGTGGCGCGCCAAAGAGTTTAATCCGCGGAGAATAAAGCTCTCCATGTGTGGTCTTGGGGGGCGGAGTCAAGAGGGGAGCGTTCGGGAAACGCTCCGCCAGGTTTTCACAGGTTAGTTGTTGCGCGGACGAATAGACCCTAGAGGTCGCAACCACGCCCATAATACATACACATACATACATACATACATTTATCTGAACTAAAATTGGGTATGACCCGGTGGCAGTTAAATAGCAATAATAATAATAATAATAATAATAATAATAATAATAATAATAATAATAAAGGATAACAGTACAAGCCGAGGATGCAATAATAATACTATCACTAATATTAAGTGTTATAACAATTATTTCATCTCTGTCATGATATCCAATAATTATATATTGTTGATGCAAACATTTAATACAAGCTACAGAAATATTGGTTAAATTAGAGTTTTTAAATTCATTGATCGCGTTCACTAAACTTTACTGCACTGCGCTACACTACACTGTTTTCCTTTGAATTACACTGACTAGCACTTCACAGCATTTACTCATTTAATTGCTATTACTCTCATCTTGTTCTAACTTATTTCTAAAACTTCGGACACTTATAGCAAAAGCTTTAGAAATTGTTCCGGGTAAACTGATAAAGATAATAATAATAATAATAATAATAATAATAATAATAATAATAATAATAATAACAACAACATTATCAGACAACGCCTATCTTGGAAGACACAACCAACTCACAAAATTGATACATCAAGAACTTGCTGTTAAACACGGGTTGCTTGACGTTTCTTCGCCGTTTTACAAATATTGTCCAGCACCTGTATTGAAAACAAAGAAAAATGTGATGTACTGGGACCGATTTGTTATCACGAAAAAACAGTGGATAGTATTAGTAACAGTGGAATCAGGCCTGATATCCTCCTTATTGATAAAACCAATAAAGTAGCCTCTGTAATTGATATTGCAGTTCCTCTGACCCATAACATCAGGAAAACTTAATTAGAGAAGACCAGGAAGTATGAAGAGCTTGCAATGCAATTGAAACAGATCTGGCGTTGGAGATCCAATCTGGCGTTGGATCTGGGGTTGGAGAAAGTTCTCATATATGCCTCGATGATCTTATAGGAAGGAATGATATCGAAAACATTTAAAAAGAATTTGAGAAACTTGAAACTACCAATAAAATTGAAAACTGTTGAATAAAATGTCTCAGACTTATCACATTGTTCAGACTTATTGTTTATTACTTCAGACTTATCACATTGTTCAAAGGTTTTTACAGGAAGCTCAAGTGGGATAGGGTGAATTCCCTTTTCATAAGAGCAGAATCTGGTACTAAGACACCAAAAGACAGATTCTTTTTGCCCAGTTTAACTGAGAAAAAAGTCACTAATAATAATAATAGTAATAATAATAATAATTAATAATAATAATAATAATAATAATAATAATAATAATAATAATAATAATAATAATAATAATAATAATAATAAAGTCGCAGTAGTGCCCTGGCGATCTCGGACGAAAGGATCGCGGGTTGGAGTCCCGCTTCGGGCATGAATGTCTTTGCCGTCCATTCATCCTTTATCATCATCATCATCATCATTCCATCGTCCAACCCCAAGGACTAACAACCCTGGGATATAAAAATAGGATTCAGCCTAATGCTGATGCCCTTGATTGATTTCATTTTATTTTGTTATTGTATTAGTGTATTATTTGTATTTGTTGTGTTATTTATATTGTATCTTATGCTAACTGTCCTATCAGAAGTTATTTGCGCCGTGAATATACTCGGCAATTTGTTGTAGGTTAATCCGGTAAACAAATCACTAATAAAATTGAATAATAATAATAATAATAATAATAATAATATGCAATCATGTAAATCTGATTAAAATACGCATAATGAGCTATTAATTATAAAAACGTTAATTGTAAAATGTTCTTTGTTGTTTTTAACTATATCTATATTTTTATAAAAATTGAATATAATTGAATAATTGAATGTATTATTGTTATTCTTGTTTTATTATTACTATTATTATATTATTTATTGTGTTACAGCCCAAGTAATAGACTAGCCTCCAACATCAGCCCTTTGTACTCATCACTTAGAGAATGAATATTTCGGCATTCCATAAAAAAATTGTTTAACATTTTGAGACGAATATTTAAAATTTCAACTCTTAAGCCAAAATTAAAATCATTAAATTTTAAAAATAGTAACACCAAAGTTATGTTTAACGTTCACTTTCTTTAAAGAACACGTACGTTTAGAAAGCGTATTACACAGAAGGGAAGAAAAACTTATAACTGACACTATTATACAAGAAGTCAGAACGATTGCACCTCTTTGAATGATTCATAAGTAAATAATATATTTTTGTTTGTAGAATTTTATAATACACGTTATGGAAGTATATAATAAATTCACAAAATGTGTAACATTCTTCGGGGGAAGGTACATAAATATTTGGAAGCATAGTTATTTTAATTTTGTGTATTTTTGTAATCCTCCTTCCCCAACGCCTTGCATCTTATTTTTTTATTTATTTATTTTATTTATTTTACGTCAAAAAAACAGTTAAAACTGCGTAGGACGTGCTATGAAGAAGAGTGAATTGTGTGCACATTTTCCAAATTCTGTGATCCCTACACTAAGTCATATACTACTTAAATTTTGAAGAAAAAAAAACCTCCCATGTAATAAAATCTATTTTCAAGGATAAATAAGCAATACATTTTGGCTCTTATCCATGTTGTCCTTCGGAATAATACTTCCTGCCGCGACAACATGGAAACGATAATTTGAATAATTGTATTTCCCACTGAATTGTAGAAGACGTGCACAGAAAATGAAGTTACATTTATGTTCAGAAGCAAAACAAGGGGCCATATCAGCATTTGCTCAATGGATCAGGGAAACTGGACGAAAAACCTGATCAAGATGGCCATCTGCGATGGGTAAAAGGTTAGCGGAGGCTTGGAAGAGCACTTGGGGCGGTGGAGGTCAAAGCGGTGAGGGGGGAGGGCTTGACGAAGGTCCTTGAGCAGCGACAGCCGGTCGCTGTCACCCGCCCACTGCTGACCGAGATTTAATTTTCTGATTTTAAAAAGCTTACAAAAGCCGGCGCGGATAATTCCGTGTTTATGCTTGGTTTCGTTCGCTCATTGTGCCTCCCTTTTTGACTCCTGCGAGTGTCGTCACTTCCGGCTGGGTGGGCGGCGACAAGGGGCGCCCACAGACGGTGGCGGCCAGGGGGCGATAGAGGCACCTGGTGGCTAGGGTTCGCTGGCATGCTTATTTCCAACCCCTTGCGCCTTTTCTCTGCGCAGCGAGTGTTCTTTCTTAACCCTAATCTCTTTCGCCGACAAACGCTTCGCGACTTCGCTCGGAGAACCACGAGTCGTGTGCTTTTGGTAGGGAAGGGGTGGTTTGAAGGTGGGTGGTCAGTTCGGCGATCCAAAAAGATGTGGAAGGGGAGGGAATAGGGAGGTTTTGGTCATCCGTTGAACCTGCCATTACTCGCGCGTTTGGCCACAGAAAATAGAGGGCCCGTTAATGCTGTCTGTGACACTCTGTCCCCGAACTTAGGGCAGAGGCGAGGTTTACGCCTTTGTGTTTCCGGCGCATGAGCTTAAGTGGTTTGTTATTGCCTTCACGAGTGGTGTATGATGATGAGAAATAGCTGATTTTATTTATTTTTATCGACCAAAAACAGTGAAAAGTGCAATCTGTGCACGCTTTGTTGAACTCTAAAATAAAAATAAATAGGATGAAATGTCATTCTTTTTCCTTATCACCTTAGAACTATGCCTTTTAGTATAGAAATTATTTTCATGCTATAAAAAAGGAAATGATCCATTTTTCTGTGACTTTTTTTGCATTTTTCCCGTTTGCGATTAATAGGTCATTTTACTTTTTTCCCGATGTATTTAAACCATTTTTTGCTGTTTTCATCGATTGTAATATAATGTTAATGGTCGTTAAGTAATATTTAAGGGATGCCACAATTAAAGGGATGCCACAAAATCGTCTGTCTGTCCGTCTATTCATATCGGTCAAAGCAGCACCGAGTCTGCCAACGGGATTTTTTTCCAAAGCTGGCACCGAGTCTGCCAACGGGGTTTTTTCCAAAATCGAAATTTCTCTATTCATTTATAGATACTTGAGGCTCTATGAATTTGAAACTGATGATTTGATGTCTGGAGGTTCTTTACATAAAACAACAATGTTTTTAATTTTTTTTTCAAAAATGGCTCCAATTTTTTTATTTAACCTTGTCCTGCGGTATCGTATTAAACTAAAAAACTACAAGGGTCTCATTTTCGTGTAATCTCTGATTTTTTGAAAATTGCAAAAGTTTGTAAACTTTTCGGCGCCTTCCTACAACTACAAAATTGAAGACTCATATTTCTTTCCTTAGTGAAATCTGTTGTTCCAAGACTGATCTTGAAATGAATTATATTCACTCTTTTAAAAATATGAACAATTTTTGTGCAATTTTGAGTGATATGTAGGTAACTTTTAAACAATATTTTCTCAAAAAGGTTGCAATTTTTTTTGTAATTTTATCTTTGTATGTATCGAAGGACAAGTACTATAAGAGCCAGAGTTTTTGTCTCAAAGTCTGTTCTAAAATACCGTATCTTCAAAAAAGGTCCTGTACAATTATTTGAAAAAGAAGAGAGTAGTTTTCGTGTAATCCTGCTTGAAGTTAATACAAGTTTCAAAAAAATGCTTTTTCTCAGAAACGGCTTAATGTTTTCTTTAATTTTTTTTCTACACATAGAACCAATTACTCAAAAAGGTGCAGATCTAATTTTCGTTGAATTCTCTGAAACTTTTAAAATGATCGAAGTTAGAAATAATGTGAGAAAATACGTACTTTATAGCATCTCTAGTTGTTCTGTGTTCCGATGTTTACTGTGAGCCACTGTGGCCTGACATGTGCAGATCTAGACGGTGGCTATCTGTTGCAAACATACGAAAACAAACATTTTTTTAATATTTATTTATTTGCAAACTGTTACATCCGAAAAATAGGCAAATATTTGGACAAAGTAACGTATAAATATGATTAAAATTGAGGCTCCTCCATTAGCACTGGTAAACAATGTAAACAAACAATCGATCAGCCGCCAAGGCGTAATAATGTTAGAGTCGAATAGTTTGTGGGAAATGTTATTAAAGGGAATTCGGTAAAACTTTCCTGAAAAATGACCGATTAATGGATGAGGAATGACATTTCTTAAGTATTAAGGCAGAGGATTTTGTTTCTTGTTTCTTTCATATTTGATTTGAAAGGATTTATAGACTATGTTAGGTTTTCCTGTCGACCACAAAGATTTTCAACTGGGTAAATGTAAGTGTAATGCGTATTTCAACTGTCAGTACACTTTCAACATATTGATAATAAAATAACCTATCCAAGACAAAAAACAAAAAAACACACACACAAAAAACATGATAATCACAAGTACGACGTTAACCACATTAATTGCAGCAAACATAATTTGAAGATTGTTTTTGTGTATGACAGAAAAGTTCTTCTCGATATAGAAAACTGAAAACATCAAAAATATTGTTTCATGACGTTTCTTAAATGACGGGGTTACATAGAGTTACCAAGATAAACTCTGGAGCCTGGCTAAAAAAACTGTTAAGAATTTGAATAAACAAATTGGTTAAATGTCGTGACAAATATTATGTAAATGTGAAGATAACTTCAAAACAAAATATTAATTCAATTAACATTGAACCACAAAAGTATCGTAACTCGTCCTTCTCAACTGAAGGTCTAAATTTTACAAAGTATCTCTTGCGTCTGGGAAAATATTTCTCAAATCTCTAGCTTTCCTGGCAGATGAGGTAAAGGTATTTAAGTATTCCAGTCCCTAACCTTCTCCCTTACGCATCAGCAATTTTAAGAAGAACTGAAAATTTTCTGCCACCAACGTCGCGGTGGTCCTTCTTGGAAGGTTCTCGAGAGTCTTATCGCAGTCGGTTTCATTTAGAGCGGAGGGAACATATTTTCCATCTCTTTAGCCTGTCTTTGTGAATTCCCATCACGAGTTTGGCACCCCCAACGTGATAGACTGGGAACCTTGAGTTGTGGAACGGAGAGTATTCCATCACCGCTGACAAAACGCAGGTAACAGCTCAACACGAACTCGACTGTGGTGCAAGCGGCATTCCGTGGTGCCCTCAGTGACGTGAAAGGAAATAAGATCAGAAGCACGTCACCTGAAAGGTCACCGAAGTGACAGAACAGAGACGGTTTGGGTGGCTTACGGTTTTTGAGGACAATAGACGAAACGAAATTATATCCGGAACGGGAAGGTGGTCAAAATATTTTTGTTTGTTGTTTGGTCTCATCTAATAATTTTGCTTAGCTAACCGCATTATAACAAACAACTATTACTTTTCCATTTCACTGCTGTCAAAAGCTGATTAAATATAAATTGAAGTATGAGAATTTTATATAATTGTTACGTAATCATTTTTTTCCTAAACATACCTATCTTTTCAGAAAATTTTCATTTTTTAATAAGCATACATAAAGATTAGACAAAGCTTCAGATTATTTGGTTGTGTTTCAACGTACGTGTATGTACGGAGGAACAAAACCAAATATGTTTAACCTAAATTTAAGCTAAATTTAGTTTAAGTTCTATTAAGCTAAACCAATACAGAACATATTTCTATCTATTTAATTCATCTCAATTCAGTCTACTTTAAAATAAACTATAGTAAAGTAATAAAATTGTTGAGATTGAGGGGAATATGAGTATATTTAAGAATACTATAACGTGGGTGCTCTTTCAGAAAAAACACACTCCAGAATTTAATACCGTCTTATAGATATCGTACTGTTTCAGGCATCGTCTGAAATAACACATAATATATTTTCTTATTTATTCAGCTTACAGTCGCCTTCTCGTCGAGGTCATGAGTTTAATAAAACAAAACATTTGGATGTCGTAAGGCAAATGAGGTGGTGGGTAAGGCAAGGGTGGTGGTCGCGTTGAGAGCTACAGGAGCGAGGAGGGTGGATTGATAGATAAATTGACATTTCAGGGCACGTCAACTACTACAGCCATTATTCCCATAAATGTAGTTTTTGCTTTTATCTCTGGAGGAGGCGGTTTTCCTCCCTCTCCTCCCCCGGATAGCGAGATCTGCCTCCGACCTATACACTGGTTTACGGTCCCCTTTCAGATATGACCGGCAACGGAGCACCGCCTCAGCCGGAAAAAACACCTCCCAACATAGTTGTGCCGATCCGGTGGCCGAGATCGCCAGGCGTGAGATGTCCTGTATCTCAGAACCGAAAAGGTCGCGGGTTCGAGTCCCACCTCGGGCATGGTTGTATTGTGTTTGTCTATCACCATATATTTCCATCTTCATATTTACCACACCGCTAACATCAACAGTGGCCGCTAATGACCTAGATGTTAATGCGACCTTAAATAACAAAAAAAAAAACCCAACATAGTTGGTAGTAAAGTGAATAGTAGGAATGAGAAAATAACTATTCTTAGTTAATTATATGAGTGTAAGTGTAACTAAGGGGTGAAGGTAGGGTGAGGAAGGTAGGCTCCGAAGCGGTCCGTGACCCGTTTGTGAGGGCACTACTCCGGCGCTGGCGCGGCGCGAGGAGGCTGGAGGCCACCCAGGTGGCGCCGGCCGCGCCCTATTAGAAGCAGCGCCGGGGCGATGAACACGTTCGCAGCGCGACGGGCACGGGGCGCGCGGTCGCCTCCCGCCGGATTACTTCCGCCACTTGTCGCCCTCGATGAGACCCCGATGAGCGGTCCGCTCCGCCCGCGCGGCCAGGCCCTCAGTGAGCCACACTCTCCCACCACGCGGACTCACTGGCAGGGGCCTTTCACCTTCTCGCTCTTACTTCGTAAGAAGAGAAAGCATTGTAATTGTGAATTGAATTGAATTGAATGCGCCTTATTTTTTACGTGGCGAGACTCAGGCCATGAGGCCTGCTCTTCCGTTGATTGATTGATTGATTTTTTCGTGTTTCCGGGCGCGTCAACTGCTTCGGTCATTAGTTCCGTTAGTGTAGTGCATGTTGTTGTTTTTCTCGGGAGATGGCGGTGATCTTCCCTTGCTGGATGGTGAGATCCGGCACCGACCTACCGTCGGCTAGTGGGGTTTCCCCTTAACCAGGACTCTCCCACCAGCGGGGCACCCGTTGTGCTATGAAGAAAATGCGAGCACTACTACAACAGCTATCGAAGAAAAATCTAGAAACTATGGTAGAAAGATCTTTCCACCGTGCTAGAAACGAATCGATCAAGTTTCAGTACGTTGAATTCTGATTGGTTTAGGCGAAACTTACATTCCAGCTATGTTTGTCATTGTGAATGCTTGTTTTTAAGTGTGAATTTTACGGCTAAGTTTACTGCATTACGTTACGGTTAAATTTGCATTGTGAATGAGGCCTAAATAAAGAAACCTATAAGGAAATAACTTACGTTGTATTGCTGGGGTCCATAAATTTATTTTACCTGGTACTGATACTTTGATATTTATTGAAGTGTCTCTCCCCCTCATCAAGTTTCATATACTTTCCTCTTTGCTTAAAAGAATCGGCGCCGCTTTTCCCTTCTCTGTTATTTTGCATTATACATTATTGAAAATGCCTCTAATTACGAATCATTACAGTACCAACCACACAGCGAAGTTATGTCACATGTGCAGTACCAGTACCAGATTTTTTAATAAAGGAATAAATAATAGGCATTTTACACCATATTCATAGATGTTTTGAGACATTAATGTCTTCTCATAAATCACAATTCTTTTCCGTAAACATATTCCATTAAGTTTTAATAAACATGACAGTATTTTGTTTCTTCCTATTAAAACTATTGATTTAAATGTGGATGAGAAGTGGAGTCCAGGTTCTGGCATCGACATCTGCTATCAACGTACAATGGAAAGAATTTGCCACATTTTCTTACTTTAAAATCACTACTGTACAACATCATACAACCAGTTTCATCAAAACTCCACCAACGCCAGATCACCGAGAAATCAACTTCTGCCACCATGATCTGTTCTCTATTTTCCCTCTAAGTGTTGTCTCCACCACCATATCTCAACCACCCCACTGCACACAATCACTACCACTACTACGGCCAGTGGCGAATTCTCCGATACACCGCATATCCGGCGGTGTACCTAGTAATTAGAAGTTTATAGGAAATATTTCATAAGTTTGGTAATCCTCTAAAAAGTTATTGAGATTTTGAAAGCTTTAAAACAGATGCGAAAAAATAATTCTGTTTTGCTTCCGAGAGCCAATAAGAGCTACGAAGTGCGTTAGAGAGAGAAATTTCAAACAGTTCTTAATTCTGTCCAGAGAATTCGCTAGCGCAGCCGAAGTCACCGCATACCAGTCGCGATAACCTATGACTTCTCATGTTTCAAGGGCGGGGAGAAGGGAGGATGCGCGGCTCTACGGTTGAGAGACAGCGCAACATATTGCGGTGAACAGTCCTCTGGTCGTTCGTAAGTTACGCTTCTCTCAAATTTGCGTGAAAATGAAGTGTGTAAATGATCCAGAAGTTAGTGGTTTGTGTAATTGTCTTATAGAACAAAGGTGGGAATTTCATAGTGTGGGGATTTCAGAAAAGCTCAAAATAAAAGACAACGGTAGATGTTGCTTGAAATGTAATACATACATAAGTGCAATATACTTGAAATAATGTTCAGGATTCGCCATTCATCCCCACCCCTACTACCTTGATCACCGCGGCGATCAAGCTAGCGCACATGTGTCTTGTGAGCTGTGGCGGCGCGTGCTCACAAGAAGTTCACCAGAGGTGGATCGGAAGGCAAGGAGATGCACATGGGTCATTCCCCCCCTCATCAAGTCAATTTATTTTGTAATTTTACTCAATTCATTCAAAACAATTACCACATACGGGAGTCCGAACTAAAATAGGTCCTTTAAATAATTTCTGGATCCACCTAGATAGTTTGTAAATAATCTCCACCTCTTATATTCTGCCCACATTTCACTGTGGGTGGGGCAGATGTAGACAAACGCATTGCTTACCCTTAGGAAACCTCTAGTAACAATCGTGACTAGAAATTGATCAAAGAATCATGCCACTATTCGAATGAATTAATAAGCACTTAGAAGAAATGTAACGGGATTTATTTTTTTATAACTTTTTTTTTCACTGTGATGAATTCCATTTTCAGAATGTTCGCGAAAAACTTACATGGTGTACAACTGAATTTACTTTTAAGAGGGTTGAAAATGGAGGCGAGGCTAGTTTTACCAAATCGTGTTTTTCCTCCTGAAATGCCTTTTTAGCCGACCTGGATGGTCGAGGGGGCTAAGAGCGAGTGTCGACTCAGCGCTTCGGTCCGAAGGGTCGCGGGTTCGTGTCCCGCCTTGGGCATGGTTGTTTGTCCCTTGACTTTGTATGTGTTGTCGCGGAGGGCCTCGCGTTCTGCTGACCCCAGATCAGAGGAGCCCGCAAGTGTGTTGGTGTAGTGTATGGTCGAATGTGCGTCCCATCGGGACGTAAAGAGTAACCGACTGTTGGATGGATAAAAGCCCTAGAAAAAAATGCCTTTTTAATTCTGTACATTTCCCAGGCAGGCGAGGCCGCCTTGGAGTCGCCATCGCCCTAGTGGCGGTCCCGGAGCGGAGCGGGCGGGCTGGCGCGCCGTTTTCCCGCCCATTACTTAATAGCGCTGAGGCGCCGTATTTCAGGGGGCATCCGCCCCCCGCCGCCGGCGCCAGCCCTGAATGAGGGGGAGGGAGAGGTGCGGGTCGGCGCCACCGCCGAAATTAGAGAGGCGTTCCATAAATTAGCGGACGGATCCGCGCCATGGGTGACGTACCGGCAGCCTCCGACGTTTTCGGTTCTCGTTCTCCTCCGATCCCTCCTGTTCTCCTTCTTCCCCTTCTCCTCCTTCGCCTTCGCCTCCTCCTTTATCTCCTTCTTCTTCTTCTTCTTCTTCTTCACCTTCATCTTTTTTCTCCTCCTTTATCTTCGCGTTCTTCTCTTCCTTCTTCTCTTTCTTCTTCTTCTCCTTCTTCTTCTCCTTCTTCTTATTCTTCTTCTCCTCCTTCTCCTTCTTCTTCTTTTCCTTCCTTCCCTTTGTCTTCGCCTTCTCCATCTTTTCGTTCTTCATCATCTTCTTTACCTTCTCTTCCTCTTTTTTCTTGTCATTCTACTTCTCCATTCACTTTCTTTCAATATACTTTGCGCTACCGATATCGATTTCCTATTTTCTTTTCATTCTCTTCAATCTTTATCTTTTCTACTATTTTGCTTTTTCACGGAGTAGCTTCTGACAATTTTGTTCTTAATTCTCCCCAGTTCTCCATTCTTTTTCTCATACTTCTATTTTCTTTGTTATAGTGTCTTCATATAATTCTGATACTTTTTGACCTATTTAACAGTTTTAAATTTTCTTACAGATTTTGAAGTCTTTCTTAAAATTGTGCAGTAGATATTACACTACTTCTATTTGTACCATATATTTTATTCCCAGATAAGTTTTTAAGTACGATATACTCGCAGTATACCAATTTCCTGACAACATGGGCTATGCATTCACTTATGTTTTGTTCCTCATTATATCTATTATTGTTTTCTCCAATATTTTTAATTGATTATTCACTCTTTAGTTCTTGCCTTATCTTTTCATCTATTCTATTCAGTTACTTTTGGTGTCATCATTTTTGCCGTCCAATTTTATGTTAGTTAAATTATGCTTCGTTTTGTTCTGAAATAATGCTCGTTCTTTTCAACTTTCTTATGTTTCTTTTCTATTCGCCTCCTGAATGAAACCATACCTTACCAATATATGTTTGCTCAATACATGAACGAAAACGTTTGTTCTCATATTTCTTCTCTGAACTGTTGCTTTGTATCTTCTTTCTAGTTTTCCCATTATATCTTCCTTCTTTCTAGCTACTCATATTTTTCCAGCATACTCCTCTTTTTTCGTTGAGTAATTTTTCTCCAGATCCAAATCTCAAGGGTACAGCTTCGTTCCTTTGTTCCAAGCAGATGCCTCTCCTCATCGCTGTCTTTCTGTTTTCGGTTTCTCCATCTCCCCACGTGGCAGGTCCAGACTCTGAGGAGTTAATTATAGCTCTTTAGCAGCGCTTTACTCAAGCGAATTCCCAGTTTAGGTAATTCCCCTGAAGTGGGAGGAAGATTCGAAACCCCTGCTTGATATTCTTCCGTGGGGTGTTATTTTCCTTTCTAAAGCTTTCTCTTTTCCTACCGCGGTTTTCCCGTAAAACAATCATTATGATCTCGACTAAAAATACGTTTGGGGCGGTTTTCTCCGAAAATTGAATATTCAATGAGTTTCCGCTGTTAAATGTGGGCCCTCTGTAGCCAACGCGCCGTGGCCGCGCCTGCAGCCTGGTGGAAGAGGGCAACAGTGTCCTAGGTCAAGCCTCAGGCACCGAGCAGTAGCAGCACTGGGTGGATTTAGCAGTCGGGGATGCAATTTGAGGGTAGATGTGGTCTTTGAGGAACTGTAAACACTCAGAAATGTATACCTGTTAGTTTAAATGGTGATTGCCACAAATTTGACACTGTTTGAAAATTTAAGAGAAGATAACAGACCTTTCATTAGAAAGGGGCTTGCTCTCTGCAGTGGTACATATTTTGTTATATATTTTAATATTCTCTATGAAGAATCATTCTCGAATAAATCCAATCACCCTGACTGTTGAGCAGAGGATGGAAACAGCCTCCAGATGAAGGCTTAGGCATATGACCGAGCAGCGGAAATAGGGGGATTCCAATGACTAATTCTCAATGAAATATAATGGCCATTGCGAATTTTTAATTACAAAAAATACAAAATTATACAAAAAAATTAGTCTTGCTAGTTTTAACATTCTCTTCTATCAGTACGGTGATTACAATATGAAATTGCGACACTGACTGAAAGTACGGATAAGAAAATACCTCAATGTTCTGCTTTCTGCATTGATTTAAGTAAATTGTGATACTTTTCCTTGTATTTTTAAAAACCGAGTAAAAAATAACTTTCTCACTTTATTAGTTTGATAAATTGTTTGACACCAATCTTAATTGAACTCATTTCAAAAGAAATATACCGCTAATTTAACAAAAATATCTTTGAAAAGGAGCCGTCAGGCACTATACTATTTAATGCAACCAGAACTGAAGTTATATCCTTCAGCACAACATACTAAATTACATTACTCACAGTAAATAAATCTCGAAAATCAAACACAAATAATTTGAATAATTACGTAGATTATAATCAATTAAGAAAGAAGCCAATGTGCCTTTTGATTTCAACTCGTGAGACGCATGGTGTTACATTCATTACGTTACGAATGAAAACAAATTACCGTTATTAGAAAATCAATCTCAATATTTCAATGATCTGCTAGTTAGTATAGAAATTTGTTGTTTCTATGTAACAGAAAATTCACGATTCTGAAAATAATTTTCTGTAACATTCTGTACATTCAAAGACACATACTTGAAAGCAAAAACATGCCATGAGACACAATCAGATTTGAGAAAAACAAAATTATCTTTAAGAAAATGTTTGACACGGAATCAGGAATTTTATTGATGGAAAGACAAATTTTTGTTAGGTACAATGTAGTCCAGTATTTGAAGTTGGCATCTGCGAACATTGACAGCATTAAATGGTTTTAATGCTCTCTCTTATTCACTCAATATACATTTAGATTGTATTTTTATTTTATCATCTGTTCTTTAAATTAATGCTTTAAATTAAATACTTTTAAATTGGTAATGTATTTGTATCACTTTTTCATTTGCAAGCACAGTGATGCCTACTATTAATTAGCAAATAGACTCACAGAAGGAAATATCCTTACGTCAACATTCACTAAGTTCGGCGCATTTCACCTTTTTTCGGAACGTATCTATTTCCAAATAGACATTACAAATAAAAATAATCGATTACGGACGAAGAAAAAATTTTAAAATAGAATCTCACAAGCGGATGTGACGTCATTCAGGCATTTACTTTTGCTTGGAAGGATACATGTGACCACAACGCTACCCGGAAACCAACTCACCCAGTCGATAGCCCCATTCATAACGCTCATCCTCCTGAAACATTCTAAGCCCCCACACATTGCGGCTTCATGGCATCACAAAAAAATACCTATTAATGACCCCCCCCCCCCAACTGATGTTATGTGAACTCTTGATGAAAAACGTGACCTTCATCTTCCTACTGGCGTAGCTCATATTAAATATTAACCTTCTGGACGCTGAAGTCTAATAGCTGTCTTGGAGGCTCATTTGTCCGCTGTATCATCTGAGTTCACAGTTACGTTTCCATCGTGCATTGATCTCGTTTAAAGTTCTCTAATGTTGTTAATCCCTATTTCTTTTTCGCTTAAAATAATACTAAAAACACATTTGTAATAACGTGAATGTATTTAAGTATACTAAGGGCATGCGTTTGTAGAAGCAAAGACAATGCGCTGTGACTGTGCACATGTGATACCATAAATTAGGTCGGGGTCCACTTGGGTGTCTCAAAAATACATTTTTTGTTAAAAATACATTGTACCCTAGGAAGTTTTCCAATTCGGTTGCTCCTAATTAAGAGTTTAAGAAACTTCAGCCCTCTAATTTAAGAGAAAAGTAAAACTGTAAAGTTTGGTAAAAATATATTTTTTAGATTTTTTCAGAATTTTTATGTGGTTATAAATGTCTTAAAATGATTTTACATGTTCTTGTAGACATCGTTATTTATAAAATAAATGGAAAAAAGTATGATCAGAAAAAAAGCAAAACAACATTAACCTCTTACTTTGAGGAAAGGAAGCACACAATTATTAAATATTGCCTTAATTCTGAGGTTATTAGTTTTAGGTAATACTACTAGAGGGTTATTTCCAAATAACAGCATCAAATGTTACTGAAATGTTGGAGAAGGATATAAAAATAATACAGCGATAATTTAAAATCGACCATTGTATAACACATCTTTACTCGCTGTGCCAAACGTTGACAGTAAATTTCTCATTACAAACTAGCTCACCTGATGATCGCCTTTTACCTAGGTGAGACTGCCGATTACTCAAATAATAGTGGAACTATTGTTCCCTTACTAACTATTAATTTTTTGTTGTCCATACCCTGAGTAGTTTAACAATTTCTATAGCTGTCTTTTCATTGACACGTCACACGCAGATTTCGACAGACGCGCAGCGACATGCAACAACACGCGCCGGCACAAGTAATCTCGCAGAGATTTTCGGCCGGTGTCGGCTCTTCACGGCACGGAAGACCGTGCTTTGCATGGTCGTTTGAATTCATGTCAGCGAAAAACAATATTTGCGGCACCCTTTAGGACAATAGATAATGATAAAAAAGGGAAATTGTCTAAAATGTTGGGCCTAACTTTGCTTAAAACCGGTATTCAGTGCAAATAATCGTTATTTTTACTATTTTCCTATCATTCTACTGAATAATTAATGCAATGACAGTTTTTTTTTCTGTTTGTGAGATCTTATGAACTGGAATTAGTAAGATATATAGCTCAAGAAATTATCACATGAATTTTAAGAGCCTAGATCCGGTTAACCGGAATTCCGCAAGGAATTTTTGATGTAAAGGAATAACAAGTTCCTTTGGGCCATATTTCTTGTTAAATTTAGTTTAATGATATCTTATTAATAACAAAACAAAATTCTGTCATAATATCAGTCAATTATATAGTGTAGAATTATAGAAAAATAGCCACAATACTATTATTGGCACCGAAAACAGGTTTCTGTTTCAAAATATTTTTCAACTGTTTCTCCATTGTTTTTGTGTGACCATTAGCTATTCTTCTGATTGGTGCCGGTAATAATAGGTTGCGGATACTCTAGTTTTTGATTGATTAATTTTTTCTAATCAAACGGGCACGTTAACTACTTTGGGCATTATTCCTGTTAGTGTAGTGCATGTTTTTTCTTGGGAGATGGCGGTGATCTTCCCCCGCTGGATGACGAGTTCCGACGCCGACCTACCGTCGGCTAGTGGGGTTTCCCCCTAACCAGGACTCTCCCACCAGCGGGGCACCGCCTCAGCCGGGACAAGCTCTAAGGTCCCGACCGGTCTCCCGGAATATATGGTAGTATAGTGCATGTTAGTGTGTGTGTGTTAGGGGAAAGGATAGGATAAGGAAGAGGAAGGACAGATCACGCGCGGTTCGTGGCCTGTTTGGTAGGGTACTACTCTGTCATTCGCCTGGTGTTGATCGGAGAAACCACGGATGCTCTAGTGTGAATATATTCACCGAAGGTGCCTGCTCTTATTTTTGCTGTGTCTGTTACGTTACACGTCTGCTTCGCGTGGTTCCTGATTGGACCGTCACGCTCCCGCCGGAACTTTTCTCGTCCTGTGCGCCTCCCCTCTTACCACCTGACGCATCAATTCTCGGCCGTTCATCGACCTTTGACCATTCAACCATGCTACTTCAGTCTGCTACCACTGCGCAAAGTCCAGCCAAGCACATTCTCACATTTGCTCCTGTGTGACCAATCATCTTTTTGCGCACTTTTCGACTTCCTGCGAATAAAACTTTTCGAAAGGTCCTATTAAAAAAAGGAGCCACCGCTTAAAAGACTTTAAACGTAGTGCGCACTTAAGAAGAACGTTTTCTAGACATTCATTACAGCGAAGGTAATGGATATAATCACTTAATATCGTATAATTATCCGCGCAGGAGAAGACTTGTACAAATGAGAAGCCCACGGTGGCCACCAGGGGGGACGCCTTGCCGAAGGGGGAGGGGGGGAGAGGATGGGAGAGGGAACGGAAAGAGGGAGAAGTGGAGAAGAGAGGAGACGTTGAGAATGCCACTGCATACAGGGCGCGAGGTGAGGTAAACGGCGCAGTACATCTATTTCGTTTCTCTTTGTTCTTTAGCATTCTTTCTATTTTCATTTGCATCCCTCTGCAAGTTTTGCCCATTTTTTTAAATTTTTACCAGGCCCGGAGCATTTTCATCCTATGTTCTTAAATTTCATAAAATTTTCTTCCATTTCCATTATTTCTATATTTTGCCTTTTTGTAGTGAATGATCACTGATTCTTTCCACACTGTTCCTTTGACGGACAACGAAAATATGTTCATTTTTCCTATTTCCTCTATTCCTATTTCCCTATAGATTTTTAAGTATGAAAGTTAAAAAAATTATTCATAAAACAAGATAACAAAAGATCTAAATATTATCGTGTGTACCTTTTGATTTATTTCATTTGAATAAAGTTCCAAATCTAGTAAGAAATCATTAACGTTTGATCGAGGGGAATCTTTGGGGTTCGGTTAGATTAAATACTGTTCCTTGCCGTCTCTGGTAGGGCCTCCGTCGTCTCCCTGCTCACAAAGGAGATTATTTCTCCCATAGATAAAAACGATGTACTTTAGTAACATATTGTTGCCCATTAAGATGCGTCATTGAACTTACGAATAAAATTAAGGTATCTAATGAAGTCACAAGATATATGAGAGTTGGTACAGAAAATATTAATTCGTATTTATGACTAGAAACACTTGCACGTAAGTAGCTAATGTTGGATATTTATTTCAAAGAGAATTTATATCTAAATTGTCATGAACAGTAATAAATAAATAAAATAAAATGATTTTTTTTAGTCTTAGGCAAAAACAAAGTTTTTTTGAGCTTAAATAATATTTATTTAGAAATAAATTTCATAAATGAAGTTTTGTTTGCTCAGAAGATAATTGTCTCAAGTACTTGCATATGCACAGTAAATATCTATGAATATTTCACTTTTTTGCTGAATTACAAAATAAATATTAGGTGAGATCCAAGAAAAACTCACACTGGTAACTGCTTAACCAACTAAATAACTAACAGTCGTAGACATTTTTGTAGCAAAATGACTTTCGTCAGCTATGAGTAATTTTATGCTCGCTGCATTAATAATATTCGAGTCCCTGAATCTTCTGGAGTGTACGGAGCATCCAACCCAGAGCTTGGGAAGCATTGCAGGCAAATTGCCCAAGACGCTTAGCGCGGGGCGATGCACACAGCCGCAAAGAACCGTTAACTGTCGGTGACGATGTCGCACAACACGGAACACGACAAAAAAGAAAAAAAGGAGGATGCAAACGCGACTTTCTGCGCGGCCCGGCCGGTTTCAGTTACACGCGTATGACAAAACCCGCGCCCGTTGCCGCCGGCCCTTATAAGAGCAGCCGGGCACACTGGGTCCCATGGACCGAAGATCACGGATGATATGTTAGAGAGAAGCGCTGGAGCAGGTGGGGAAAACAGAGTTAGTTAGTGCCTTATTTTACGTGTCGAGACTCGGGTCATCAGGCCCGCTCTTCCGTCTGACCACGCAAATTTCGCTACGCTCCTTTCACCATCTAGCGGAGAAAGGAGGTATTATCTTAGGCGACGAAACAGACGATTAGAATTTAGCTCCGAGGCTTCTTTTAGGCTTGAGGATATTTTACATGCAGTAAATCTACTACATGGGACATCCGGCTTCACTCCCTGTCCGAAGGAAGGCGTACGAAGAATTTTTTCGCCCTTAAAAAATCCTCGGCTTCCATCCGGTTTGAACCCGCAAACTTGGGTACAGCAGTTCGGTACGCTAACCATGCGAGTGCGAGTGTGAGTCTTGCAGATATGGATGCTTTTCAATTGTCAGCATCGTCATCCTCAACAGCTTCATCAACGTCATTATCATTGTCATGGTCATTTTTACCGTGTTCGATGTCATTGACCGTTGTCACCATCGTCGTCGTTACCATTGTAATTTTTTCTTGTCTTGACGTTGTCATTGTTGCCATTTCAGTTGACCGTTATTCGTTTGTCGTTTCTTTTGTCATCGTTGTCGTTGTCATTGCCTCCTCGGTTGACATCGTCTTCGTCTATGAAGCATTTCTATTTTTTTCAAATACCGAATTTTCTTTTCCGAATTTTGAATTAAAATTAACTGTTAGAATATACTTGAGAATTAATTACTTCAGCAAAAATATTTCTACATGTAGATAGATACCTGTACTGCAATGAGAGATGTAAGCGTAATGTTTCATATGTGTCTGTCGGCATATAAATAAGCATTAAGAAAAATATCCTACTTATACTCACTTTTCAAACACAATTTTAAGAAAAGGCACCAACGGTAAAAGACCCTGGCCGTTTTTAGCTGCGCCATATTTTACCCTGGAAACTTTACACTCTTGGAGACAGTTGGGAGAGGCATATTCGCAGCATCGCCGGAGCAAATGGAAAAACCGGAGCCCAAGTGGGACAAATATTGACGCTTTTAATTCGACATAGTCATTATCATGTCGCCATTTCATCGTCTTGGTCTTGGTTTCCGGTTTCTTCGAGTACGTCATAACTTTCCCTAGTCAATTTTCTATTGCTATTTATAATAAGTATAGAACCTACATAATTTATCAACGGTGTCTGTCACAAAATATTGACAACGATTTTTCGATTTCAACTACTCGACAATCTCAATCATACAGCAAGTTAGATGAATGTTTCGTACACATCATTAGCTTTTGTAATATCCAATCCCTTGCCTTTCCAGAGTGTTCAAATATAGTTTTTCAACATGACTTCATACATGTTTACCGACACATAAATAAGCGTTTCTTAATATCATAATTATTCTTACAGACAGTTCAGACAATTTTTAGCAACGACGAAGATGGTTAAATATACCGATCGTTTCCAACAGAACTCTGTTTTCGAAAATTCACCGAACACATTCCTGGTTTGTTCGAAGTCGGTAGTACCTTCTTTTTTAAAAAAATTAAGTTTATTATATGTAATAGAACATAATGAAGCAGTGACGACTTCCGACAAACATTGCTAGCGCTCTGCCTATTTCTGCAAGTCGACAGAAACATACCGCTATCATACAACTTGTTAGCGGAATGTTTCATACATGTCTGCCGAGTCGTAAATAAACTTTTTCTAATATCCAGTCACATATTCTTAGAGGCAATTCAAACAGAATTTTTCAAGCAACGACGCCAACAGTAAAAGATTCCAGGCGTTTACAGCACTGCTTTATGTTCTCAAAACTTCACGGAGTCAATAGAAGAACGGCACTCGCGTTCAATTGTCGTCTCGTTGGAGTTCATAGGCAATATTTCTGCGCATGCGCAGGGAATTTACGACGGCGGGGCGCCGAAGGTGCTTTCACAAAGCCCTGCCCTCGCGGCCCACGTGGCGGTGCGTGACGGGTGAATGCGCATGATCCCTCGTTAATAGCGAGGCGTGGCGCGCCGCAGCCGGGATGGGGATGGCTGCGAGAAAGCTCAGGTCGCGAGGAGGGGGGAGAGGAGGAGGCCGTGGAAAACAACTGAAAGAAGCCAATGAGAAAGCATGTGATCATGGATTTATTTATTTATTTAGTCAAAAAAGTCAAAACCGGAATGTGACGTATGGGGGAGAAAATCATCTGCGCACGCTTTCTTGAGTTTCAGAATCCCTTCCCAACAATTTAACTATTAATAGTTAAAAGATGAAATAATAATAATAATAATAATAATAATAATAATAAATTTAAAAAAGCGAGAGATTAACATTTAAAAAACTAGATATTTTCTTTTCCGAATTATAGAAAACTTATTTGTAACGGTAAACGAACGAACAGATTTGATCTGAATTGCTAACAAAACAGAAACTCATCCTAAGCTCTACTACCACTACAAGCAAAAGGAAAGCTCAACAAAACGTGCGCATAGTGAAGCTACATTTACGTCCAGAAGCAAATTAAGGGGCCATCTCGGCATTTGCTCAATGGATCAGGGAAACTGGACAAAAACCCGATCGAGATGGGGGTCATTGACCCGGAAGCTGAAGTACATTACTTGTTACAGGCATTTAAGTCTTTTTTTAAATTATACAATGAAAATGTAAACTAATTCATTATACTATATCTTGGTTTTGTTAAAGTAAACATTATTTTTCCTTTGGCGACCTGTATAGTCTCTAATTGTATAGAAACACATTTGCAGCAGAAAAGATTAAATAACTTAAATTTGTGTACCAATTTTAATTGTTTAATTTCAGCTGTCAATGCATTGTCAAGTAACGTACATGTATTTAATGTGGATTTCTTGTAGTGAGCTGTTTATACTGAACTTGATGAACATGATTTCTACGTTGAGTGTTGTAACTATAAATATCAGTATGAAAATATGTTCCCACCGTTAAGTAAGTCAGTTTTGACAAATACTACAGACACGTAAATAAATAGACAAGGCAATGGTAAGATTTCAAGCTCAATGAAGAGAGGCTTGCAGGGAGCATGGAGCTATGAATATAGGGAGATGGCACGACATCACAAACTTGAAGCCACATCCGCCATATTAGTGAGTCCTGAAAGCTTGTAGCATAAACAAACTGCGTGTGAGTGCTCGTGTTCAACTGTGTTTTGAATCGTTTTTGTTATTGTTACTTGTGTGGCTAACGTCTGTACAAACCGTATAGGAAAACCGGAAATTACTTCCAAAGTAAATAGCTACTCTATGTAATTGGGAACATTTAGTAACTTTGTAAATTATTCGTTAATTTTCGTGAATTATTTTCTTAAAGATTTCCTGAAAATCCAAAGTGGAAAGCATTGTGGATTAGAGCTGAACGAAGAGACAATTGGCAGCCTAGCACTTACAGCATGTTATGTTTGGGTCATTTCCAAGAACACGATTTTGATAGAACTTAAATTAGCGTAGAGGCAGCGAATATTTTGTGGTAATCCATGATAAAATATCCGGGATCTAGGAGGTATCAAACCACAATAGTAGGCAGATAAATTTACTTTGTAGAAAATTCAGCCATACACGTGTTTCGAGAAATTTTTTCCATCATCAGTGGCTCTACAATATAAAATTAAATTCACAAATTAAGATATGAAAAGCTACAACTTACAAGGAAATGCATAATCTACTTGAACATTAAATTATTTAATTAGTGTGCTTACCCGAGTAACATGGATTAAACACTGAATCAACCATGGTGAAACTGTCCTAGCATGGTGCCATTTTGTGATGCTTACGATGTACGAAGGCAGACTGAGGGAAGGTGAAGGAGGAAATATAGTATTTATAATTATTAATATTTACTATTTTTTATATTACTAAATACTAATATTCACTTTTTCCGTAACTTTATTAAGTTAGTACTTTTGTCTTTCACTCTGCAAGTGGGCTCGTTTTGCGATCGTTAATTTTGTTCTTTTTCGCTACAGAAGGTTAGTAACGTTTGAAACTGAAAATATGCTAGATTATATTTCAAACTTGGAACTATTGCGAACATTCTTAAAGCACCATTAAGTACTCTTGGAACACACTGGGTGCAATAAATCAGCGAGAAAAGCCGTGCTTTTTCAGCGTCTTTGAACGAAATGTCTTAGGCTAGAGTCCCGTAGGTGGCCAATTTTCGACACTAGCTACATAACAGCATGTAAGTCAGTCACTAAGGAGAATTCCAGGGACCGGCTACTCTGATTGGTATTTTTCTGTCGTTTCTCTTGTCGTAAATAACTTATAAAGTCTTTATTGTCCTAAATAACTGGTGAAAGCTGAAGCAACACCTTAATAAATGGGTCACGGACTGCATGCTTTTTTTCTGAAACAATCAGGTGTCCTTCCTTCCCCTTACACCAATATACTACGATATTTTATCTCTAAAGGCGAAATACCAGTGAAGAGTATAAAGCTACCAGATTCGGTTGGGTGGGAGGAGGAGGAGGAGATGATACTTGGAGGAGGAAAAATCTCAAATCGACGTTTAAACCGGCAAAGGTAGTTCCGGACATCCGCCGGGCTCTTTTCTTGTTCATTCTTTCCTCTCCTCTTAGACGCACATTCATCACCGACATCTCCCTCTATAAAACATGCACTTCACTTACGGGTCAAATGACCTTAGCAGCTGACACGTCCGGAAACACTAATCAATTAATCAAATCAAAAAAACATGTTTAACTAGGTGCCGGATCTCACATTAGACCGGGCAAGGTACACCAACACCTTCCGGAATATAACATCAGAACAATTAGGGTACTAATGACCTATACTTAGATTTATTGAAAGTGACCTTCGACATGTCATCACCTGTCACGGTGTCATCTAATCGCGAGCTTAAACGTCACTATAGTGACGTCACTGAACTGACGTTCAAGCTCCCGATTTGATGACACCGTAACATCTGATTTACGTCAAAGGTGTGTTTAAATCGAAGTGTAAGTAGTTGACGCCCCAGGAAACAACAGTCACTCATTGTGGAACACCAATGAACTTCTTACGAACTCTTTGAGAACGCAAAAACAGGAGCACACCAAATGAACACCCTTGCACCTAAAGGTCGCGTGCAGGCGGCTGAGAGGAACGGCCAAGCTTCAAAGCAAACGCGCGGGCAGATACAGTTACAGCAGACCCAAGGACAGGACAAGGAGAGTAATGGAAAGCAATAAAATTGGGAAAGATAAAGGAGTTTAATGAATTGAACGGAGCTACTGTCTACGAGAGTAAGGACGTAATGCAGAGGGCAGATGGGTGACTTGGATTACCACCTTGAGAAGTGATCCTGATAAAAGAAAGTACCGAGTTGAAACAGTTTAGTAGTGCAACAACGCGACAAAGCAGTGGTAAGGAACAACGAATGATTAGAAAGAAATGGATCAGGAGGTGAAATAAATTCTCGTACCGTTGAGAAACAAGATAGAATACAGAACAACGAAGTGCGGTGGGGAGGTTGAGTATATTCACAGCCCCTATCTCTTCAACTGACTGGATAACTAGAAAGAACGACAGTGGTATGTGGGGGCTAATCAGAAAAGCAAGCAACTGTGCGATACAAATTCTCGACAGGGGGTAATAAAGAGGATGAAGCAAGTCGTAGAAACGGGTTGTCGGGCACACTAAATTGGGGCTAAATGAAGTAAATGTAAACGTAACTTCCACGGCTGGAGTCAATAGATTATTGGCTGTCAGAAAAAAGTGTCGTTCAAGGCAATGTTCCCAATATTTCACACTATGACATTCTGCAGACATTCTTTCTCCTAGACAGTCAATAATCTAAAAAAAGAGATTGAATAATGCCAAGGGAAGTGGTCAGCATCAGTCTGTAATCAGTTTATCAGACATCAGTTTATTTAGCTATCTTCATTATAACTGTCGGTCGCGGATCAATGACAAAGGTTGAAAAACACAGTAAGTGATGGGTGCATACGATAAGAATATGCTAAAAGGGAACGAAGTTTGTAAAATAGCGGATGTTGGGATGAATGGTAGCGCCTCGAAGAACGAAAGGTATGGGCTGAACGGCGTAGATTCGGACAAATGAAAATGGGATAAAGTTCTGTTAAAAAGGGTTCCTCATTCTCTCCCATACGACGAACATAGAAGGAGCAGCTCTCTCCTTTTTTATCAAATAGACCAAAACTGCTGACAGATGCGCGAAAGAAATGTAAATTTCTTTCATTACTTCACCACGCAAAACAAAACCCAGAACTATTGCTCGCTAAACACGAGCCATAACTAATCATTCTTCGATAAATTTCATGTCATGGATTTCTCATAATTTCCTTCAACTTCGAGAAATAATTGTTGATTAATTGCATGCCGGCAGGAAGAAATGTGAATAGGAAATATTATGGTACTTTTGACTTGGACCTCTTTTAAAACATTTCAAAAGAGACGTCCAAATATAGATACCACTAACCCTGCTTTTGCACGACACAAGAATCTCTCCACAGACCTATACATACATGTGCAGAAACACAAGAAAGAAAATATAGAAATTCTTGAACATTCACCCTGCAGGCAAGATATTTCTACGTGTAACTACAGGTTCGTTCCTGGTGAAATCTACCGTCATTGAAAACCTTTCTCCAAGCCATAAATTGAACATCACTCTCAAAACATCAGTCGTGTTGCTGTTGTGAAGTGGTTAAAAAACCTACAACAATATGTGAGGCGTAATGTGAGTGAGAGTACTTTGATATATTATAGGAGTAAATCTTTCAATATACGTCAGAGTGTACATTTTGAAAGCCACTTGTAAACATTTTCAATAACTGCCGTAAATGGTCATAGAGTTGACGCAACTTACGTAATAAATGAAAAAGAGTTCGCGTCGTGCAGTCAACCGTAGCAAAGAATCGACTAGCATTTTGTCTCATGAAGCATCTCGTTATTTCATACTCTCGAGATACAATTATTCAATCTATATTACCCCATAATCCGGGAGTAGTGGCATATATCGGATCCGAGTGGCCGTTTCGAACATTTTGTATCCGAGCGGAGATGACTGGATGTGATAAACAGAAGGAGCAAAGGTGTACACAGAGCACGAATTTGGATATATTGCACAGGAGGGAACGAACAAAACGGTAAGAGTAATAAATCGGTGGGCAACGGAAAACTGCATTAACTATGGATGAAGCTATAGGCAATCGTGTCCTAGACATGCACTAGTTACTATCCCTCTTCTCTCGTAGTTTCCTCCAGTCCATTCCAAGCCGCGTCTCCTACTCTTCGTCTTCTCTGTCCGTGGCCCGACTTAACGGTAGTCAACATGATTAGAAACGCGACCAACTCTTCTCTTATGAGAAAATATCAACTCCATAACACCCCGTAATTTGGATTGATTCGGGATACGTATGGACGGAGTACGGCTCAATGGGTCACAGATGGAACATGATTGGTTATGTAGGTCAGAACGAATCTAGCAGATCAGAAGTAACAATGATTTGGGCGATGGCATTAATGACTTCCAGCCTATACCTTAGGAAACAGGGCGGAGGCACCGTGTACATCCTGTTTCCTGTTTCACGTAGTTCTTGTACTACTCTCTGCTCCTTCCCCATCGCAACACCATACGCAGAGGCCACCATCTTCTCGTTGGTGGTCGCATCCATTGATCATTACATTGGATTTTTCTGTTGTGGAAGTATGCCCGTTACTATCACATATTCGGCGTTTGGTGTTACGAAATAGATCAACGAATGACTAGGCCGCTCAGGCCATAATCTGACAAAACGTAACGGAGCTGAAGTATATTGAACAAGATAGTACTAGCAAGGAGAACGGCATGAGTGAGACTGGTCGAGTAGAACAAAACGGGTAGTGAACAATAAGACGGGGGCCATGGAATGATTGGCAACCAAGATGTTAGTTTGGACAGTGGAACGTGTCCCAACACGCGCTTGTTACCGTCTTTTCTCCCCTCCCCCTCATTTTCTTCTCCTCCACCTCTTCCTCTTCCTGCACTACAAGCGGTGGCTACCTTCTCGCACCAAACGATCATCTCCTTCTCACTTGCACCCGAGACTATATCCAATCCTTATTCCAACAGTCTGAGTGTGTTAGTTTGTAAAGAGCCAAAAGACGACAAGGCGGAACAGGGTCTGATGGAGAGGGCAGGAGAAGCAAGTGAGAGAAGAGAGAATGCTTATGGTATCGACCTGGACGGGAAGAGCAATGAGTCGGCGGACAACGGAAAGAGCGACTGCCAAGGCTGTGGCTTGGGCAACAGGGTGGATACACGGTGTCCAAGGCACGCGCTCGTTACATTCTCCTTTTCTCCTCCTCTTTTCTCCTCCTCCTCCCCCGCTTCAGGCTCCACACGCGGTGGCCACGCCATCATCTTCTCGCACCCGCCGATCATCTCCTTCTCACTTGCTCCCGAGACAATATCCAAAACGGGCGATGGAGACGGCGGCGGGCAGTCCGTGCCCGCGCCGGCTTCGGAAACCAGTTGTAATAAATATATAATACACATAGTGCCATTATTACGGAGGCACGTCCGCCCGTCTGCCTATTTCTCACTTGTTGCCACATCGCCAGTTAGCTTTTTAAGTGCTATCGATAAATAATACCATCATTACTATTCCAAACATTGTTAAGTTGCTCACCTGGAAGGAAGAAACGAAAAACAAAACTAAAAAACTGGTTGTGAAGAGAGAAAAAGATAAAAGAGGAAAGCTGTAAGTCCAGCACAGGACCGATTAGTTACCTATTAGGGTCATTGATTTATAGCTAAGTTAATATTTCAAATAAGTTCAATTCACTTCTACACTTGGTCGTCTTTTTTTGCTTTTTTCACTCGGCCCGTCTCTCTCCTTCGCACTTGCTTCGTCCGCTCCACCTCCTTCCTTTTGTTTGACTATTCCTCGCCACTCGCTGAAGTGAGGTGATTTATACTTAATTGGTTGGGACCTTTGCATAGCCTTTCAGTCTCCCGAATAAAAACAAAACGCGGACGGGCGTTCGCAGAGTACAGTCTGTGGCCGAAGGTGCTGCTCCGGTGGCCATCGAGCAAACCGACCGGTCTGTGAGGTGAGCAGCCTTGAGATGTGCTGAGTTGGGACCTGGTGATGCGTTGGGGGTGTAAAGAGTTAATTTGTGCAGTGATGGTGATTGAATTTAATGCTTTCTTAAATGAGTATGAACTTTGGCGGAAATTAAAAGCATTGCGAGTGATTCTCAGTTGCCGGGTCAAATCAAATATTCAGAAAAGAGCTATTCGGAAAACATATTGCTGTTTCTTCGTTAAACATTTTCTATTATTTTTTATTACATGTTGAATATTAATGGAAGTATGGATTAAAATTATTTTAATTGATTGACGGATCTGTGCAATAATATAGATCAAATGATAATCACAGATAAAATCCATAATAAAATCTCTTCGCTTTCTGAAGAGGAAAAAGAAGAAAAACGTTTCAATGATTATTGTGTACAACAATGAACAGATTTTGATTTATTTTTTTGGTCAATGTTATAATGCACTAAAGAACATGTTGACTGTCATGGTTTTGAGGTATTTTAATGTTAAAAATTATTGGGTTATTGCATCAAATGGGATATTTTTCTTCTACGCCAACTTGTGGGAATAAAGTTTTGTTGTTGTTTTTTTTTTACGAAAACATGCAAATAACTAAACATTTGAGAAACAATCATCTTTCGCCGTTGAATTTCAGGAATCCGGCGGCGCGGCAAGGGGGATCCTTGAGTGATTTTGGTGTAATGGTGGCGGGGAGGCGGGTTAAGACGTGTGGGAGAGGTCCGACGGTCGCTGATGGAAGAGCGTGTAAAGCGGTGGGACGGTTGAGGTGGAGGCGGCGAGCGCAGAGGCAGTGGGGACGGAGAGAGCGGTTTGGAAGGTTGTTGGAGCAGCGGAGGCGGTGGCAAAAGTTTGTAGCGGAAAGGGAGAAGGTAGCAGGGGCGGCGGGAGCGGTGAGGTGGCGGGGAAGGTGATGGAAGCGACAGGGGCGATGTAGAATACACGGTGGGGGCGGTGCGGGCGGTGGAGGCGGTGCGGGCGGTGGGAGAGGTGCGGGCGGTGGTAGCGGTGGGGGCGGTGGGGCGGTGGGGCGGTGGGGTCGGTGGGGTCGGTGGGGTCGGTGGGGGCGGCGGGGGCGGCGAGGCGGCGGGGGCGGCGAGGCGGCGGGGGCGGCAGGGACGGCGGGGCGGGGATGGCGGGGTGGTGGGGGCGGCGGGGCGGCGTGGGCGGCGGGAGCGGCGTGGGCGTCGTGGTTGGCGGGGCGGCGGTGAGTCCGCGCGCACCTGCCGGTGGGCGTGGCGGGAGGCGCGAGGCGGGGAGCGTGGGGGCGGGGGCGGGGGCGGGGGCCGGGCCGACGCCAGCGGAGCGGAACCCTCGCGCACCCAGCGATCATCACCCGCCGCAGCGCCATCTGATGGCGCCGACCACGCCCACCGCCCGCCGCGCAGAAAGAGCGCTGCCCCTCGCGAGCGGCCCGCGCCCGCACGCTCAGACCCACTACACTCTACACGCACGTGGACTCAGCAACTCACACAGGCGAGTTAGAAATTCTTTAGTTTAAGGAACTGAAGATAGTTATTTGTAATCGGATTATTCTGACACATCTCATCCCGCAACTGAACATTTCTGTAGATTCTGGCAGGAAACGTTTTTCTTAAACTGTGGTACTTATAATTGTGCGCTGTTATTTCAGTTATGATTAAGAAACAAATCGTCAGCTTAAGCTTTGAAGTGTGCAAGATCTTAGATTCAAATCTCTACTGTACTGGATTCCCATCACCAGCCAAACGGGATTGAAGGAGGTAACTACCCCGATGCAATTCTAGACGCCGACTGCTCCGTCGTTCATTTCTGTTGTTTTCCAAATAAGTTTCCGACGGATGCAAGACCAGGACCTGCAACAACTGAGCAAGAATCGAGCCTGTGTGTTCCATCTTAATCCGGTCATCTTTCCTCAATTTACTTTGATCTATAACATGTGGAGTACCAGTAATAAATCACTAGTAGCTGTAATAAAAATATGGTTAATTTGAGCAATGAGGCACCCGGAAGAGGGAATCGCACATGGGACTTCAAGTTCTCGCCTCAAACAAAAATTAGTTTTTACTAATAAAATGTAGTAACGAAAATCAAATATCTAAACACAATACGTTATAAATTTAAAAATCCACAAATAAAATAAATTCTTTGTTCACTGTAAATAGAAAATTCTCAGAAAGTTGATTGGACTCTTCACGCATGCACCATGTACAAAAATCCAGCTTGCAGCACTTAACATGAGTAGTGTGATTTCTTTTACAGGACATTAGTTCATGCAACAAAAATAACATTCAATAATACTGCGTTTCAATTAAAAAAAATTAATATCCACTTCAATTTTTTCTAATTATTTATTCATACATATCTCTTAATAAGAACCCATATGCAGTTTTTTTATCACATACTGTTTTTGAGGTAAATAACTAACAATTATTAGTAAAACATTAAAAAGTACACGTTCAATAAACACGTTGCTATATTTAATTACTAATAATTCGAGTAAAAACGACGACAAAACGTATTATATTTGCACTCATCAAAATATAAAATAAATGTCAAAATATATATTGTACTAAAAAATTTTAATACACAATAAACAGTTAATCGCAAAAATCCCAACGGGAAATGAACCTATTTTGTCAATAACGACAACATTCACTTATATCAACAAAATGAGGGTAGTTTAAACGTAAGCTATCGCAGCGTACCTTCAAAACAAGAAGTGATGTAAACCAGGACATTCATAGTGCCAACATACTGCATCTATCAGAAAACTATAATAGAAATATATTTTTCAGGAACTGAAATCGTCTCACGCAGTGTAATCATTTGATTAATCTTTATAATTAATCTTTATTATAACTTTAATTACTTTTATTTTGTATTATTAATATACTAACGACTTTGCTATTTGTCACGACTTCTGTGTTTGCCATCAATAATTCTGCTTGTCCTGCATTGTAGCGACGTATGTAAGTTTCTACAATTTTGAAAGTCCGCTGCTGTGAAAACTTATTTATTTAACGACAAAAAATAGTAAAATACTGTGTGACGTACTTTGAGGAAAAGTGCCATCTGTGAACGGTAGTTGTGCTCTTAGATCTCTGTCGTAAATTATTCGTGTTAAGGTGAATTATGAATACAGATAGCAACGAGCCTTTTGGGCAAAATTGTGTGAAAATATTTGCTCTGAAGTAATAAAACGTACTTGTAAAGGCAAATCAGCTACGGATTTTGGCTAATTTTCCTTATGCCCTTCGGGAATCAACTTACTGCTCGGAAAAGTTTGAGAACAATTATTTCAATATCTACATTCGCAACATGGCTCAAGAAAACGTGCTTGGATAGTTAAGCGGTATGAACTTCCAGATTTGTTGTTGTATGGCGATATTAAATAAGTTTTATAAAAAAGTCGTATTATATAAATAAGTCTTAGACATTAATTCTTGTTTCGCCAAAAAATGAAATTTTTTCTTCGTTATACTTTTTTACTTTGTTCGTACTAAAACACTAATTTAGTATAATATGAGGGTTGACAAGGAAGCAGGCTTTGGAGTAATTTACAATGTCTGTTTCTATTAGCTGCTTCCCAGTATAAACATTAAACATTGAGTAAACAACGATGCAACTCGTAAGCATGCAATGAACTCAGGAGCGTCCCACAATAGATACCAATAATACCAACACGTTGTTGAAAATGTTCCATAAGAGACTAAACAATGGAAAATTACATTCGGCAGTGGAAAAAGCGGCAGGAGCAAATAGCGACGTACAAGATACAATGAACAATAATTTACCTTCAATTGACACGTAATACTATTCTTTCCGCTACGAATATTTACAACTACACTGACATTTGAATGGGGTTGCAGGGCCGACCTCCTTAGCTAACTATGAATCACGTACGTCAACAATGACGGGAACAACTAACTTGGAAAGTAATTCATCTTCGCACCAGATTTGTTTGAAACGGCGTGTCGACCAGTGTGTCGAACAATTCATTTCGAGGAGATCTCGTATCTCGAAAGAGAACTCGCTGGGCGATCGGTTGCGTTGCTCGCCCACGCGCGCCGCCAGTCGCCCGCCAGGGGCGATCGCTGCCCGACTCGCCCGCCCGCGACCGCCTTGCACGGCAGAGGGCACCGTCTCAGAATGACGTCAGACACGCCCACTCCAATTTTCCTTCCCAGTTAGCTGAGCGGTTTTCATTCAACTCGAAATTTATAAGAATACACTCGTTCCTTATCCAGTTCTTCTTGTCTCACCTTTCCTCTCAAGGCGGCTCCACACATTCGGCATTCGCCGAGCAGCGAGCTAGTGCTCCCCAATTCCGAGCAGCTGACGGGTTCGGCGAATGTTCGCTTCTTTTGATGTGACCAAA